>OY748290.1:16142128-16254118 GCA_963556515.1 Nudaria mundana
AAAGATGTATAGGGCTAGCTTCGCGGAAACTAGGAATACTGAATAAGGGAAAGCGATTCTTTACACCGCACCAGAGGTGTCTGCTGTCCAAGACGCAGATTAGACCCTGCGTCGAATACTGCTCTCACCTCTGGGAAGGCTCCGCGACGTATTTGCTGGACGCTCTCGACGCTATGCAGCGACGGGCTATCCGTATTATAGATTGTCCGGAGGTAACGGGAAGCATTGAGCCGCTAGCTCAGCGCCGAACAATAGCTTCCTTGGCCGCATTCTACCGTATTTACCACGGCGAGTGTTCTGAAGAGCTCTTCAATCTGATCCCACCCTCTTCCTTCCGATCCCGAACAACGCGTGCCGGGCAGAGATGCCACGCCCACACAGTGGATAGCATGTTCGCGAGTACCGAACGTTTTAAACGTTCGTTTCTCTGCCGAACGATAGTGGCTTGGAACGCCCTGCCTGTGCACGTGTTTCCTCCCACATATAAACCTGGGTTCTTTAAGCGGAGCGTGAAGAGGCACATCAGTAGGTCGTCAAGTTGAGGGTCACTCTCTATAGTATTGTGCGCTGTGAGAGTGGCCCACAATCGCTAGGCGTCGTCACGACTTACCACCAGGCGGGCGGCGTCAATTTGACGAACCCAATATAAAAAAAAAGCGGCTGCGAGAACAAAAAGTATAAAAAATTGAACCTAAAACCAACAATGGGACCTTACCGAAATGGGACCTAAAATTGTCGGAATGGGACCAAATTGAAATGGGACTACTTGGGAAATAGTAGCTTTCATTTAATAAAAACCATTTCAAAATCCGTTCACCCAGTCCGAAAATATGACGTAACAAACATAAAAAAATAAAAAAACATACAGTTGGTCTCAATCCAACTGTATATTTTTTTTATTATTATTTATATATTGTTTTTTTTTATTTTTTTACCTCCTCCTTTTTGGAAGTCGGTTAAAAAATGGAACTAGTGAGCGAAAAACTAATCTCACTAATTCCATGAAGAAAATGGTACACACACACACACACACATATCACGCCTATATCCCCGAAGGGGTAGGTAGAGGTGTATTACACACCCACAATTTGCTAGTATTTTTAGTCCCACGTAATAGGGGCAAGCCTATTGCCGTCACCGGGCACATTTACAATGGGTTATGGCCAAAATGGCCCAATGAATTTAATAAAAAGTAGCAGCCATATTGTAATTTTGAAAAAAATTTAAACCCTTTGCCTTGCGATGGAATGTTGATGAACGGTAAAATGGTAAGTAATGGAATTACGAGAGTAAAAACCTTCATTAAACGTACCTGCAACAAATTTGCCGAAAATCGGTCGTTAGCGGATTTGAATGTAAGCTGCCATTGCTCATTGGCCATAGCTGCAGCCACTGTGGCGCACACTGCAAAGACAATAACTTCATAAGTAAACTGAAGAGATAAACTGTTGCTTACTGACATGTGCGCCATAATGAATATAATACTATGCAAACTACCTATAAAATCTAAACTTAGTTAGGTATGTCGGTAAAATGAAATATTACGCCTGAAACAATTCTAATACAATTCCACAGGAAAGTAGTTTCAAAGTTCAGGTAGGTACTTATATAAAGGCTAGCTATATAAATTGCAGCGAGAACTTGCATCCCTACACCATTTTTTTTCTTGTTCCCATTACCATCGCCACCCCTAAATGTATTGTAGTGCTTACCAAATATTTTATAATAATAGGACCTAAGATAGTCGTCGAAATTAAATAATGATGAAGAACATTTTAGTTCAAAATTAAATACTTAGTGGAAATCGGATAAAAACTATGACTGCTAGCCCAAAACACATAATAATTATATACAGACAGACGAACGCAATATTGGCCGGTCTCGAAATGTCGTCGTGTCGTGTATATTACAATGCCTCAAACGGCGTAAATATGCTTACCTAGCAGGTGATTACATATTTGAGCCGTTTGGGATTGAGACACTGGGGTCATGGGGTCCGAGTGCTCACCGCCTTTATAAAGACACAGGACCAGAAGACTGGCTATTTTCTAGCCCAAAGAACCAGTATCGCCATCCAACGCCAGGCAACACAGCCAGCATTCTCGGAACCTTCCCAGTCAGCAATGACACGAAGGATTTTTTAAACAATATTTTGTAATGTAAATATTTTTAGTATATAATTACAATGTGTACCTTTACTATTAAGAAATTATTTTAGAACGAATTTGATATTTAAATTCTTTTTATATTGAGTTAGATCGTAGGGTGATGTTATACCTCACAGTCTATATTATAGCCTTCCTCGATAAATACACTACTCTACACAAAAATAAATGATCTGAACACAATTTTTTTTTCATTATATTGGGTTCGCCAAATTGACGCCGCCCGCCTGGTGGTAAGTCGTGACAACGTCTAGCGATTGTGGGCCACTCTCACAGCACACAATACTATAGAGAGTGGCCCTCAACTTGACGACCTCAGTAGATGTGTCTCTTCACGCACGGAAACACGTGCACAGACAGGGCGTTCCAGGCCACTATCGTTCGGCAGAAAAACGAACGTTTAAAACGCTCGGTTCTCGCGAACATGCTATCCACTGTGTGGGAGTGGCATCTCTGACGGCACGCGTTGTTCGGGATCGGAAGGAAGAGGGTGGGATCAGATTGAAGAGCTCTTCAGAACACTCGCCGTGGTAAATACGGTAGAATGCGGCCAAGGAAGCTATTATAAACTTAAGACTAACGGGTCTTTTACGCGATTATTGAGATATATACATACCTCTTTATTACCCGACGTTTCGGCCCTGTTACAAGAGCCGTGGTCACGGGTGGACTGGCTTTCGTCGTCTTCGTGAAGTGCGGGTTTGTTCAACTACCCTCACTTCGTCGTCACTAACTATTGTGTTCGGAGAGCCACTACGGCATACCACACTGATAGTATCAGCACGCGGGCGTTCGGTGAGGTGGCGAGTACATTTGCTGATCACCGGATTCCACGACGTAGATAGTCGATATCCATCTTCCCGGTTAAAGTTGGGATACTTTTTTATTTCGACGGCTTCCCGCACTATCCTGGAGTAATAGTGTCCGTCAGTGGATAGGACTTGTGGCTTGTGGAGTTCAATCCAGTGGTTGGGACCTGATTTCAACAAATGTTCGGCAATTGCAGACTTGTTTATTTGGCGGTTTTTTACAGCTATGATGTGTTCTTTGACCCTCTCAGCGATAGTACGTTTGGTCTGTCCGATGTATGAACTACCACAGCTGCAGTCAAATGTGTACAAAACGCGAAAGTTTAAAGAAGGAAGCTATTGTTCGGCGCTGAGCTAGCAACTCAAGGCTTCCCGTTACCTCCGGACAATCTATAATACGGATAGCCCGTCGCTGCATAGCGGCGAGAGCGCCCAGCAGATACTTCGCGGAGCCGTCCCAGAGGTGAGAGCAGTATTCGACGGGTCTAATCTGCGTCTTGTACAGCAGAAACCTCTGGTCCGGTGTAACGAATCTCTTTACCTTATTCAGTATTCCTAGTTTCCGCGAAGCTAGCCCCATACATCTTTCGATGTAGTATTTATTATTGAGCTCTCGACGAACGTTTATGCCAAGGATGTCAAGGTTGTCCTTCATTGGTAATAATGCATTCTGAAGAGAGGGTAGGGGAAGGAAAGGGGATTTCTTCGCTGTAAATGCACACGCCTGTGTTTTGCGGGCATTGAACTCGACCAGGTTCTCGGTACCCCATTGAGAGATACAGTCAAGGTTCCTGTCGAGATCAGCCACGAGATGTAGTCCTCAATCTCCAACCGCCCTGCCGCCGGACGAGCCAAGTAGCTCCCGTGCAATGTGCTGTCATCTGCATAGCAATGAATGCTCCCGAGGGATAGCATATCATTGATATGCAGAAGTAAGAGAGTTAGTGACAGCACGGGCCCCTGCGGTACCCCAAGCATTCACTTGCAAAAAGCGAGAAGCCTGGCCATCGCAGAGGACCCGCATTCGGCGTTCGTTCAGAAAGCTGGCCATCCAGCTGCACAGTTGAGGAGGTAGACCATATGCCGGAAGCTTGGAAAGGAGCGAAGCATGCCAGACTCTATCAAAGGTTTTGGCGATGTCCAGGCTAATCGCCAAGGACTCGCCGTGCCTTTCCTTAGCCTCACCCCAGACATGCGTTACGAATTCCAGAAGATCACCCGTTGATCGTTTTGGCCTGAAGCCGTACTGCCGATCATTTAGTAGCGAGTGATCTTCGAGGTATCGCATGAGCTGCTTGTTGATGAGGAGCTCAAACACCTTGCAGATGACTGAGGTGACAGCTATGGGTCGATAGTTGCCCGGATCAGACCGATCCCCTTTCTTGGGGATCGGTTGTACTTTCGCCTCTTTCCAGACCTCCGGCATGATTCCTGTGGAGTAAGACAGGCGGTACAGACGAGTTAGTACAGGAGACAACTCAGCTGCGCATTACCGTAGTACCACCGCCGGAATGCCGTCAGGGCCACTGGCTTTCCGCGTGTCGAGTGATCGCAGCACTGCCCTTACATCGCATTGCCTGAGTACAATGTCAGGCATAGTGTGGCCACAGTTGGCGATGGCGGGGGGCTGCAAGCCACGGTCGTCGACCCGGGAATTAGCCGCAAAGAGGTCTGCGAGCATATCCGCTTTCTCTTGGGCTTTGTGAGCCAGTGTTCCATCTGGGTAACGCAGCGGTGGCAGCGAGGGCTGACAGAAGTTAGATTGCACGGCTTTGGCCAGTTGCCAGTATCCACGGCTGCCCGTGGGATGGGAAGTGAGCTCCTGACCAAGCCGCGCGATGCGCTGGGCATCCGCTCTCTTAAAGGCCCTCTTGGTGGATTTTGTGGCCCGGTTGTACGCTGCTTTGAGGTGGCCCACGTTTGGGTCTGTTTTTGTCGAACAGCTTTGGCACAATCTCGCCCGAACCAGGGACGGGCTCTGCGGATACTGGCGACATCAGTGAAAGGGATGTAATATTCCATCCCTAAACTGATCTCGCCAGCAATCGCAGAAGCGCTATCCGAGGGAGCCTTTCCTACAAAGCAGCGCTGGCTCCAGGGCACGGACGCATAATAATCGCGTAGACCGTCCCAATCCGCTGACGAGTAGTGCCATATTCGTCGTGACATTTGTACAGCACGTGCAGGAGGTGATACCTTCATGCCAGCGTGAACAACACAGTGGTCGGAACTACCCAATGGGGCTCCTACCGAAACACTGTACTGGGCTGGGCGACTCGTCAGCAGTAAATCCAGCAGAGCGGGCGCGTGATCTGACCTGTCTGGTATCCGGGTGATCCCGCATACCATCTGGATCAGAACGTGGGAGAGAGCGAACGCATGGGCGGCCCTACCCGCATGATCAGTCTTGAGGGACCCCAGCCATTCAATGTGATGGCCATTGAAGTCCCCACAAATACTAGGTCAGCGTTCGGGAACCGCACCTGCGCTTCATCAGCCGTCTTGCTGAGGTACTGGAAGAGCTTTTTTGTCTCAGAATCCCCTGTGTGGGAACGGTAGACGCACACGTAGATCTGGCTCATAGAGCCATGGTCTACGTGCAGCCAAAGGATGGAATTGGAGGGGTTCTCTAGGCAGTGCAACCGGCGGCAGCAAACATCCGCCCTAACGAACACGCACACCCCGGCTTTGTCTCGAAATTGTTCCTCGATGACATAGCCGGGGTAACACAGGTAAGACGTGTCGTCAGGGCAGCGTATTTATGTCTCCGTGAGGAACATCACAGCGGGCCGTGCCGTCTCAAGGTGATGGTGGACGGCATCGAGGTTCGCATGGAGTCCACGGACGTTAGTGAACTCCACCTCGAAAAGTGATGTTGTGGGGTTTCCTAGGGTCGCTGTGAAACGTTTACATTTTTTTTGTTGCACTGCCATTGTAGATTTCGAAGAAGAAGAAGCGTGAAGACAGGGCGACATCTGGTGCAGCAGTAAGTGACAAAGCGCAGGGGCTAGCTTTGTCTAGAACCGTGTGGTTAGGTCGGAGCCGACTCGCCGGACGGAAGGGCTCCCAAACCCCCCTGATGCAAGGCCGCCGCTACCCCACACCGGTTACGACCCGGAGCGGCGATCCCACATCAGGATTATGCGCAACATGTGGGGCAGCCTCCTGGGGTGGTTGGTCCCAGGCGGGCCCCATGACTGTGTTGCGGGCGGCCGCGGCAACGCCGTTGCTAAGGGACTCCCTGGCCGGCGGATCGACCCACACCACCCACACTAGACTCCGTTTCGCCCCCACTGGTCCCATGCCTGCTGCACCCCGCGGTGCAGCTGCTAAACCCCTAACGCAACCCAGCCAGGGCTGGGTTACTTGGGGTGTTTTAGCACAGCTGCACGGTGGTACCCCCCGGACCAACACTGTTGTACCACCTGGTACCCACGTAGGGGCCGAAGCCACTCCATAGGTACCATATATTAACGAGCTTCGTTCGTTGATCAGTAGGTGCGCCACTAGCAGGTGAGGTCGCTGGGGCCCTAAAGATGTTAGTAGAGCCCCTTTGCACCCAAAAATTAAAAAGAATTCATTTTCCAAATTTTAAATAACGAATATTATAATAACACACTGAATAAAAACAGCTTCATATTCATACACAGTATTTCAGTCGGCCTCTGACAACACACTAACAATGTAACACCCCAGATATCTTATAAATATTACAACTTGTGGTTGAAGTCACGAATTTATAACCAATCCAATCAATTTATAAAAAAATCATGACACCGTGAACAATATAGGTAGGTATCTACCTACTTAAAACTAAATACTTGTATTAGTTATTGGTTCTGGTGATAAAAATTCTATTATTGAATTCTATAATATAATATTTCAGAATAAAAACAAAAAAGGCATTGTTTTGTAGTCAAGTTTTCGACTAAGTAACAAATTAGTAAGTTAAGGTATTTCTTTGAATACAGACAAGCAAAAATAAAACTATAACCAAGTAGTGGGCGCCAATATAGTCAAACGGTTGACGGTGCGAATATTAAAAACTATTCCCCCTCACCAATCGAAAAATATCACTACGAATTTGTGTTATTAAATCAAGGAACACTTGTGCTAAGTTTCGTGGAGATCGGATGAAAACTGTGGCGCCAGCCCGCAACAGACATACATACGGACAGACAGACGGATGAAACCAAAATGATTGAATTTGTTAAGTGTGTAAGTTAAACCTAGTATAATATCAGATATATTGTCTGCCCACGATGTAAGTGTTTTAGTCCTACGATGAGTCAACAGATGGCGCTGTAGCTATGTTATGCATAATGTACTAAAGCTGAATCGCACTTTCAACATTGTATAAACTTTACATATAAACAAATTACTGTAATGTTTTAGTCACCTATTAAACAGACTAGGAGCGAGCCCTCCTAGTGGGAAACCCTGTTTATTTTTGGAATATGACCCCTTAACCATCCTGGTTTCCCGGCGGTTAAACATGGTCCTTCGAGCCGGATATTTGGCAAGTGTTGTACAAGTATTTTCAGGTGTTACTCAAGCTTAAAAAAGGAGGAACATCAACCTCGTACCCCTTTGACGACAATTGGTACTCAGGCACGTAGTGGGCGATACGAAGGGAGGCATACAACCATAATACCAGTGTACCTAAAGGCGGAGGCAGGACGTTTCTGCTTAGGACACATACGACTAGCGGTCGTAAGGATACCATACAAGTACATGTCATTGTGGAAGTGAGTGATTGTGAAGACCAACTGTGAGTACTGTCATTGTTATTTATCAAGCGAAAGTGAACCTTATTTCAATAGTAAAAATTACTTAACCAAAGTCAAGATTAGACAATTTATTAGTGCAAGAATCAACCTTAAAGTAAAGAACTTTGAAACTTAGAAGATTTATTGAAAATTAGGACTTAGAATAATTTAGTGTGTGCATGCTTTAGAGATAGTTAGATTTAAGCGAAATATTGTTCAGACGGGGAACCTATGCCCGATTTTGGAAAAAGTTGTAAGTGTTAAACACTTAGAATAATTTCGTGTTTGTTTACATTGACTTGTAATAATTTCGCTTTTGTTTACATTGACTTATAAAAATTTCTTGTCCATCGTATTAACTTATTAACTTTGAAGTTTTGTGAACACTAACACTTGTACTTATTTTGTGTTTGTAAACATGGACTTGCAATAGTTCGGGTCCATCGTATAAAACTTAAAATTTCATGAACTTTTACATACTTATAAAACAAAGTTAATAAATATAGTGTTTTGTTTAGTGGACATCATCTAGCTACTTTGCAACATGTCGTCTATAACATCTTTACTTCTAGTACAGGTTGATCTTCATACTAAATTATCGAAATCAAAAATTAATTAACATAAGTCGCCTGAAGACAGGCGTACAAAACAGCATTTTGAGACTAGGTTAGAGAATGTTGAAGAGTTGTGGTCTCTGTTTATAGTTAATCATATGCAAATAATCGGTGATATTGAATGTACTGATGAATTATCAGATTCGCCATATACTATTAATGATATTTATAACCAAATGGAGGAGTTGTATATTGAGTTAAAATGTGAATTAAAATCGGCATTTTCTAAATTTAAAGATGTTAGTGTACCACAGAGTTCGGGTTTGCCATCAACTGGGAATAAAAGTACTTTAGTGAAATTACCACGTATAACCATTCCTGTATTTACTGGTAAATATACTGAATGGCCCACATTCCGGGTTTTTTTTTTTTTTTTTTTTTTTTTTTTTTTTTTTTTTTTTTTTTTTTTTTTTATATTTGGTTCGCCAAATTGACGCCGCCCGCCTGGTGGTAAGTCGTGACGACGTCTAGCGATTGTGGGCCACTCTCACAGCACACATTACTATTGAGAGTGGCCCTCAACTTGACGACCTACTGATGTGCCTCTTCACGCTCCGCTTAAAGAACCCAGGATTATATGTGGGAGGAAACACGTGCACAGGCAGGGCGTTCCAGGCCACTATCGTTCGGCAGAGAAACGAACGTTTAAAACGTTCGGTTCTCGCGAACATGCTATCCACTGTGTGGGGGTGGCATCTCTGCCCGGCACGAGTCGTTCGGGATCGGAAGGAAGAGGGTGGGATCAGATTGAAGAGCTCTTCAGAACACTCGCCGTGGTAAATACGGTAGAATGCGGCCAAGGAAGCTATTGTTCGGCGCTGAGCTAGCGGCTCAAGGCTTCCCGTTACCTCCGGACAACCAATAATACGGATAGCCCGTCGCTGCATAGCGTCGAGAGCGTCCAGCAGATACTTCGCGGAGCCGTCCCAGAGGTGAGAGCAGTATTCGACGCAGGGTCTAATCTGCGTCTTGTACAGCAGACACCTCTGGTCCGGTGTAAAGAATCTCTTTACCTTATTCAGTATTCCTAGTTTCCGCGAAGCTAGCCCTATACATCTTTCGATGTAGTTTTTATTATTGAGCTCTCGACGAACGTCTATGCCAAGGATATCAAGGTTGTCCTTCATTGGTAATAATGCATTCTGAAGAGAGGGTAGGGGAAGGAAAGGGGATTTCTTCGCAGTAAATGCACACGCCTGTGTTTTGCGGGCATTGAACTCGACCAGGTTCTCGGTACCCCATTGAGAGATACTGTCGAGGTTACGGTCGAGATCAGCCACGAGTCGTCGTCTCTCCTCCTCAAAACTGCCATTATATATCTGCCATTCATAATAACGAGAGTGTAGACAAAGTGCAAAAGCTTCACTATTTGAAAAGTTATCTATCGGGTGAAGCAGAACAATTATTAAGGCATATTCCCATTTGTGAATCAAACTACGATAGATGTTGGACGCTGCTGGAATCACGCTATAATAACAAAAAATACCTTTCCCATTGCATACTTAGACGTTTGTTAAGTCAAAGGAATATTGTGGGTGAATCAGCTAGCGGTTTAAAGGACTTAATGGACACTACTTCAGATTGTTTGAATGCTTTGAGTAACTTAGGTATAGATGTAAACTCCTGGGACATTTTAATTATACACATTATTTGCTTAAAACTAGATACAGATAGTAGAAAAGAATGGGAGTTAAAGGTCACTAGTAACGTTGATTGCGATAAGTAGCCTACTTTCGATCAGTTCAGGGAGTTTTTAACGAGTAGATTCAGAGCATTTGAATTTTAGATACTAAGCCAGTTAGAAACCATAATACACAGCCGAATAAAACCAAGGCATTTCTTATAACTACGACGACTCCTGTCCATATTGTAAGGACTCTCATAGATTAGGTAATTGCAGACGTTTCAGCAGTGCGGATGTTGACTCGCGTAGAGAGTTCGTTCAAAATAATAATTTATGTTTTAATTGTCTGGGCTTCAATCACTCTGTTAAGTTATGTAATTATACAACCACTTGTCGAATATGCAAGCGTAAACATCACTCTTTGTTGCATCCTAAGAGTGAAAAAGAGTCTGTTAGAAGGAATGTTAACCCAGTTTCATCTGGGGTAGGAGATTCACCAACACAGGAACTGTCAGATTCAGTTCAAGCAGAAGAACAAACAAAGATCGTCACCTGCTTTTCGAAAGGTTTAGTTAACAATCAAGTGTTGTTATCCACAGCTCTAGTGCGAGCTGTTTCGAGGAGCGGTGTGCAGTATACGATACGAGCCTTGTTGGACCAAGGCTCTCAGGCGTCCTTTGTCACTGAAAGCATTGTTCAAAGTCTGGGCCTTAAAAAGCAATCTGCAAAGGGGCTCATATCCGGAGTAGGTGGAGGTAAGGCATTAGTGTCAAACTCTTACGTAGAGGTGAGAATTCAATCTAGGATTAATTCAGCTGTTGAGTTGGTGGTCAAGGCGTATGTCCTAAAATCTATAACTTCTCTCTTACCTGTTAGAGAAACGACTTGTATAGAAGAGTTGCTTATTGGGGACATTCCTTTGGCTGATCCTAGGTACCACACTCCGGATAAGGTAGATATGTTATTAGGCGCTGAAATATTTCCCAAGATAATACAAAGTAGATTGAAAAAATCGGCTGATGGTCTAGCTGTGGCACAGTGCACTACCTTAGGGTGGATTTTATCGGGTACGGTAAGGTCTGCGGCTAACGGTCCTTCTAAAATTTCGGTTATGCACGTTCACCTCCTAGAGGATATGTTAAAAAAGTTTTGGGAATTAGAAAAAGAGCCAAGCGAAACTAAGAGCTTATTTACAGAAGAAGAAACAAGATGCGAGGAGATATTTAAAACTACTACAATTAGAGACAAAAATGGGAGATATGTAGTGAACTTACCTTTTCGTACTGACGATCCTGCCTGTAAATATAGTAGATCTCGAGATCTAGCGGTAAAGCGCTTTAAAGGACTCGAGAACAAATTACAACGAAATACTGATTTGAAGGCTAAATATTCTGAAGTGATTCATGAATATCTGTCGTTAGGCCATATGCGACCAGTATCAGAGGAGGAGAAACCAAATGAGCACGCAGTATGCTTACCGCATCACGCCGTTGTTAGAGATGATAAAGATACGACAAAAGTTCGAGTCGTCTTTGATGCGTCCAGTAAGGGTACTAGTGGGTCTTCGCTGAATGACGATCTCTTAATCGGACCCACCTTACAAGCTGACTTGCGACATTTGCTTCTTCGTTGGAGGACCCATCCTATATGCCTCATCGCGGACATTATCAAAATGTACCGTCAGGTACGCGTACATGAAAATCTCACCGATTTTGAGCGAATCGTGTGGAGAGACAACAGCGAGGATGAGATTCAAGATTACAAGTTACTTACCGTAACTTTTGGGACGGCTTCGGCACCATTCTTGGCTGTTAGATCGATGCATCAGATCGCGCACGAGGAACGCGTGAACTACCCGTTAGCGGCTGATAGAGTCCTGGAAGATTACTATATGGACGATTTAATGACCGGTTGCGAAACGATAGAATTAGGTATAGAAATTTACAATCAAATGAATCAATTATTAAATAAAGCAGGATTTGAATTACAGAAATGGTCAAGTAATAGTAACGAATTATTAGAAAAATTAATAGATATAAACAAAAAAGAAGGCACCTACGAAGAAAAAGGAATTAAGATTAAACAAGATGAAGTAATAAAAACATTGGGACTTACTTGGAACCGAAGTAGAGACATCTTCGAATATTCTGTTCACCTTTAACCTTTACAGGAACCTGTAACAAAGCATAAATTACTGTCGGACATTTCGAGACTCTTTGATCCTCTAGGTTGGGTGGCCCCCGTCATTATTATCGCAAAAATGTGGATACAAAGGTTATGGATTACTGGTATCGGATGGGATGAGCCCATACCTGCAGATATAAATCAGGAGTGGTCTACTTACCGTAGGGAGTTACCCCTTTTGGCAGGGCTGTCAATCCCTCGATGGGTGGGCACTAAGAGCAGTGATAAGCAGGTCGATTTACATGGCTTCTGTGATGCGTCCAAAGCGGCGTATTCGGCTGTTGTATACATCCGTGTGATCGATGCTGAAGGTCAGATACATGACACTTTGCTCTCCGCGAAAACCAACGTAGCTCCAATTAAAACCGTATCTATTCCCCGGCTAGAGCTTTGTGGAGCGGTTCTGCTCAGTAAGTTATTAGTCGAGATGTCCAAGGTTCTAAACATTGATAAAGCTAAGATATACGCTTGGACCGATTCGGAAATCGTGTTGGCTTGGTTAAATAATCACCCCAACAAATGGAAAACATTTGTCGCAAACCGAGTTTCCGAAATTCTATCCACGAGTGAACCGCAGCAGTGGAATCACGTTCAATCTAAAGAAAACCCAGCTGATTGTGCGTCACGGGGTTTCACCCCGTCAGAACTGCTGACGTCCCACTTATGGTTGAATGGTCTGTTTATTTTTGGAATATGACCCCTTAACCATCCTGGTTTCCCGGCGGTTAAACAGAATTACTAGTGGTCGCCCGCGACTTCGTCCGCGTGGTAGTTTGGATTTTATCCCGTTCCCGTCGCGCCGCGTCATTTTTTGAACAATTCACACAATATCTTTATAAATTGTAGCATATGTGTTATTCTGATGTATAAGCTCGTAATAGTTGTTCTGTGAACAGTAGACCTCGCGTTATTTTCGCATTTTCCCCCCATTTTCCCCCCAATCGAAAAATCCCTTCGACAAAAGTTGCGCCTTGCACAACAAAGAACACTTGTGCCAAATTTCATGAAAATCGGCTGAAAAATGTATTTCCCCCCCATTTCTCCCCCATTTTCCCCTCAATCGAGAAAATCCCTTCGACAAAAGTTGCGCCTTGCAGCAAAGAACACTTGTGCCTAATTTCATGAAAATCGGCTGAAAAATGCGGCCTGTAGACCGGAACTGACACACATACCAACAACGCCAAATCGGCCAGTCCTCGAGTTAAAAATGAGACGCTTCGCTCGCTTCACTCGCTCGGTCAATTAGTAGGATGAAACACTGACTTACTTAGTTTTAAATTATGAGTTCGTTTTCACAGTGAAAAAGTAGACAGTCCGCACTTTCCGGGTATTGTGGGTACCTAGGGATATTTCTCAGATCCTTGTGTACCGATCTTGTGTATAGATCTGTGTGTACCGCGTGCAGGTGAGGATGACTTGGGCATTTTTTTTTCGCGGCCGCTCTTACGTCCGTTGCCGGGCGTCTCTGGTGCAGTGACTACTACGAAATTGACTCGACACTGGTAAATGTCAGGTGCCGCGACAAACCGCGAAAAAATACCGTCCTTTGCCTTCAAAAGATACAGGATAAATGAATGAATACCTCTTATAACGCCCAGGTCGATTTTTGTCTAACTTGCTAAGTATATATTGTAACCATCGATCTGACTATTTCTTTGTTACCTGATTGTTAACATTAGTAAAATCAAAAATATTAGCATGGACGACAGACTTCATACTTATGCAGTGTTATCACAATATTTTATGCTTTGCAATTGCAACCAAAACTAACTTTATAATCAGAAAAAATTGTTATACATATTTTTTACACTCCAGTGACCATAAAAAATATTTATATGATATCATTTTAAAATAAACTGAAAAGTCAACGAATTTTTATTCATAGTTTTACCGCAGTCGAAAGATCGATAGTCGATAGGTTTAGGTTTTACTGTGGGAAACCACAGTTCAAAAAAAAACCTAAACCTATCGCACTCTTCTGAAGAATTCTTCAGAGTGACAAATGTGGGCGCTAACGACGGCTACACATATCAGTGAAGCCTCTGACACAGCAGTATCACTGATTTAATAGTGCAAAATATTCTTTCATACGGTCAGAACGCATGAAATACGACTCAGTCATACGCACAGGTTAGCTCATAACTAGACGAGACACGGCATAGTTTTCCTCCAGGTCGAAGTACGGGTAAGTAACCTGCGGTAGTAACCTGCTATATTGTATGATATACTGACCAACTGAGCTACGATGACCACTACCGACGACATCGAATTTTTGCTTCATATCATATTCACAACTTCTACATCGTAGCGCGATTAAGGCCAGCGTTGGATTGGCCAGAGTTCTACCGAACTGACGGTACCAGTGTATCGTGTTACAACGATATTCAAACACTGAATTTTTAGATGAATCCTTACCAAATCCATATATTTTTGTATTTCAAAGCAATGAGTTTGAACTATTTTTAAAATATTAAGAAATAAATTATAAATAGATCACAAAAACTGATGTCATCGGTGAGACTCGAACCCACGGCCTTTCCCTGTCAGAGCAGTCCCCCTGTTAGGGAAAGGCCGTGGGTTCGAGTCCCGCCGATGACATCAGTTTTTGTGATCTATTTATAATTTATTTCTTAATATTTTAAATATATTCTTAACTTTCTATTTTAATATGTTAGTGGCGAAGATATAAAAATAGCTGTATGCAATTTTGCACCAACATACATTACGGACTGGACCTCAAAAGTATTGGAAGGGCTCTTTATTGCCGTACAGAAATCGACCAAAACCCACCGCAAAAACGCAATCTTTTATATAAACCGTTTTTAAATAAATGGCTGAACCATTTCAAAAAAAATCGGTAGGAAGCTAGCTAGATAAATTGCTGCGACGACCCGCATCTCTACTCCATTTATTTTTCCCTAAGCTGTCGCCACAACATGAATGTGCGAGGTATGTATCTACTACAATATATTCATTAAAACTAAATGCTGTTCCCACATATAGGACAAATTTGTTATTATATTGTTATTAATGTATTTATTTGTATATGGATTATAATAATGTCGTGTTTATAAAAATACCTTTTACCATTATAAATAAGAAATGGAAAATGAAAGTTCTAATGGTAAAAGATTGTACGCTTTTCCCAACATATTTCACTGCTGTACCACTCCTATTGAATGTAGCGTGATGTTATATGGTCTCTATTCAAATAATATATTCCTCTATAATTATTGCATTATTTAACGTGAACCTAATTCCTCAGATTAGCGAATTTAATCAAACAAACAAATTCTTCAGGAAAACCTAATGTATGAAATATGCAGATTACATGAGTAAGTAAAAAAAACAAACAACGGAAATATTCTAAACCCAATAAAAAACAAGTTTTCAAATGTCGGAGACTCAAACCAAACGTTACATGGTAAATATCTCGATAATACTAATAGTAAAGTTTAAATATTCAATCTTTACTCACTGAATAAAAACAGCTTCATTTTCAAGAAAGTTTCTCAGTTGTTTCTTATATGGTGGTTTCTTATATATTACACACACACCGCTGTTTTTTAATTAAATTCGACTTATTGTCGAACTAACGACTTCATAGCTATGACCAATCTAGATACCGTGAACAATATAGGTACTAACTTATGTCTAATTGCTACTCAAAACTAAGTACTAATTAATTAGTTCTGGTGATAAAAAATTAAGATGACTTGTACTTATATTTGAATTTTATTTGGTAGTAATTAACAGCCAATCAAAAGATCTTCCTTTTCTAAAGAAAAATCCATTTTCTAATCAAAAATATTGATTGGACAGCAAATATTTACCTCAAAATATTATAATCTTAGCACCGATTTAAATGTGTGACTCTTAGCTATTTATTTAAAAGTACTAAGCTAACCTAACCTATCCAAGTCAGGGGTGCTCAGTCGGGAAACCTCCACGTGGGCGGTCTTGGTTGCGTTGCTTGGCCTGGGGAGTGCAACCCGGATTGGCTGGTGCACCCTGGAGCATTCATTAATGACCGCAGTACTCTGTGCTGCGACTGTTAGTAAATGTACTAATATCCCGACACCTGGCGGCAGGCGCATTCCCCTCTTTCAGTCTTGGGGACGCCTGCGTGCCACGCCGCTCGCCTTCCACCCCCTCTGCTTTCAGAGGGGCGTTTGAGGGCGGTGTTGCTGCGGCCTGTTGCTTCAGCTCTTTACGGAGCTCCGGAGGGGCTGCCTCTAGGCCTCTCCGTGGATTGGACGCGTAGGCCACTGTTCACGCAGGGCCTGCAGGCACTCGTGCCAGCGTCGGGGTTGGAGAGAACCCGCCCCACTCTCCGCGTTTCGTAACACCGGGGTCTTCTTCAACGACCCAACCAATGGCTCTGGTTGGGTACGTGGTTGGTCTTGGGGACCTAAGGGCTTGCCTTAATTGGCCGGCCCGCAACAAGGAAAAGTCTATAAAACCGTTCCTGAGGGGACCTGGAGCACCTCACAGAGATTTATCCTTCTCCCCGGAAAGAGCGTCACCCGGGGAGTGACAACTATTCGTCTCATACTCGTGGGAACAATATGGTGTTAAAAAATAAAACAATTAATAAAAAAACAACTAACGAAGAGAAGGAGAGACCCCCTAACCCGGAGAAATCAGACGATCCCGGTCCCGGCGCTGCCCTTGTCAGGGCGGAGTCAGGCCAAACTGATGACCACCCGTTTACTTAACGGACTCCGATTTTGAACAACGAAGAAGTCAACGGGCCCCGAAGTCCACTCCAGGGCCTGCTCCTAAAAGAAGTGCGCGTATCGTTGCCACGCAGCATGTCGCTGGTGGAGGTCAGCTTGCGCTGTTCCTCTCCGCTGCCTATTTCTCTGCCCTGCCCTGAACCGGTTCTGTCCCGGTTTTATCGTAAGCACCGGGGCACGGGTTCAGGGGGAGATAATAGCAGCGACGACAGCGTCGAGCCAGCTGCCGCCTCCCCCCCTATAAATGGAAAGGACCGGAAGAAAAAGACAAAAAAGAAAAAAGTAGTAGAAGAAACTTGTCGCGAGGAGGTGAGAGCCGCCTTGCTCAACACCAACTCCACTACAGAGGGGCCACCGAAGGTGGCGATGGCGAAGCCATTAACTGCCCAAACCTCCGAGCAGCTGAACGGCAAAATTGAGGAGGCTGTGGCTACGATAAACCAAATTGCCCAAATATGAAACAAAATTAAGGGCCAATGTGTGCGTGACCTGAGAGAGGCTGCGAGTGTCATTTTGCATAGCACCCGCGAGCTAAGGTAACGCACTGCCTCTGAGGAGGTAACCCTTTTGCAGGGCGAGCTAATCGCCCTGCGAGCTGAGATGGAGGGCCTTAAACGGGTAGCAGCTTCCGTCCCTCCGGCGATGTCGCGCGATGAAATCCTTTTCATGGTGGATGCGTCTGCTCCCCGAAAAGGTCGTCCGTCCTCCACTCGCAGCGGACAGGCGGAACGCTGCCCGCGCAGCACGTGATGCTGCCGTTGTGGTCCCCTCGGAGCCTATTCCAGGTCCCAGCCGGATGGCTCCCACTGTGCTCCTTCTCCCTCTCCCCTCCTCCTCGACGCAAGGCGTGGTCGCCAATGAGGGGAAAAAGAAGAGGGCTAATAAGGTAAGTGCTGCGGCAGCAGAAGCCGCAGCTGCTAGACAGGTGCACACTCTGGCCCCCCGAACTGCCCCTCAGCCACTTACTGAGGGGTGGAATGTGGTGGCTGCGCGCCTGCTAAACAGTGCCACCCGTGCCGGCTTCCACAAGGCCAAAGAAGAAGGGTGCCAAAAAGCCCCGCACTACGCGTACTGCTGCAGTGACCATTACGCTGCAGCAGGGCGCGAAGGAGTCGGGGACAACATATGCAGCCGTGCTTGCCAAGGCTGAACAGACAAGCATCGCGAAGATGGTGGCTGACGTTGGTGGTTGCGGTGTCAGCCACTTAAAGGTGGGCGAAATTCGCTGCCCACCCGGTCGAACATGCACGTGCTGGTTCAAGTGCCCTGTCGCGGCGGCCAGAAAGTTAGTGACGCGGCGATGCAGAGGGCAGGGCCAGTACCCCCGCGAAGGCGGGTTTACTGGTGGCGTCCCCACCTCGCTGGGTTGCGGAAACTCTGTCACGCAGCTCAGTGACGGTACACCCGCAGTCGCGGGAGACGCCAAAGAGACCTTGCCCAGGAGGAGGTGCTGCTTGCCGCGTACCGGGCCGCTGGAGCGGCCTTTTGTTAGGCAATCCGAGCCGCCAAGGATGCGGCCTGGAAGGAGTGGCTCGAGAGACTGAATGAGGATCCGTGGGGGCAGCCTTACAAGGTTGTGAGTGGAAAACTCAAGCCTTGGCTTGGGCTCCCCCTCTCACCACCTCTCTCGAGCCACCTTTTGTAGAAGAAGTGGTCAGTTCCCTCTTCCCCGCGCGGGAAGAGTGGGTCCCTCGCCGTATGGCACCAAGCCGGGGAATGTCGGATGGCGAGGCCGTCCCACCCGTATCTGACGTCGAACTGGGGGTGGCGGTCCTAAAATTAAAACTCAGGGACCGCGCCCCTGGGCGTGTTGTCGGCCTCGTCATGCCGGAGTTTGAAGATGAGACGCTGTCCCTCATGTCGGAGTGTTTGGCGTCCGAAAGGGTCCCGCGACGATGGATGACGGGGAAGCTCGTGCTGCTTCGTAAGCACGGGCGACCCCTGGAGTCGCCGTCGGCCTACCGCCCCATCGTCCTGCTCAACGAGATGTGCAAGCTCTTCGAGCGGGTGCTCGCTGCGCGTCTCGTCGGGCATCTGAAGGGGACGGGGCCGAATTTGAGTAGTGGCCAGTACGGCTTTCGTCGCGGGAGGTCCACCCTGGACGCCGTGTCCCGACTCAGGGACAGCGTCGAAGATGCCGTTGGCCAGGGGCAGGTGGTGTTGGCGGAGCACGGGCGTGCTCGCCACTGCGGGCACGGCGCAGATTGTAGGTCGCAACAGGGCGCTTGGCCTCAAGGTGGCCCTCGAAAAGTCCGAGGCCCTTTTCTTCCATGGGCCTCGGATGAGACCCCCTCGGGATGCCCAAATTGTGGTGAGTGGCACCTCCATCACTGTCGGGAGGACGTTGAAATACCTGGGTCTCCTACTCGACAGTCGGTGGGGGTTTGTCGAGCATTTCCGGCGGTTGTCACCAAAACTGGTGGAGTCCGCCAATGCGCTCGGCAGGCTGCTCCCCAATAAAGGGGGACCGGGAAATGCTTGCCGCCATCTCTACGAGGGTGTGGTACGGTCCAAGGCGTTCTATGGAGCGCCTATTTGGGTGGATGCCCTCAGCGCCACAAACGTGGTTCAGCTGCGACGACTGCAGCGGATCGCGGCGCAGAGGGCTGCACGGGCGTACCGCACCGTGTCTTTTGAGGTGGCGTGCCTGTTGGCACAAAGTCCCCCGTGGGATCTCGAGGCAGTGGACCTGAAGAGGGTCTACGAGGAGGGCGCCCTGGTGCGACAAGAAGGAGGTCGCCCGTTGCCTGAGCAGGTCGATCGCTGGAGACAGGAGGCTCGCGACGATCTGTTCCGTCAATGAGCCTCGAGATGTGCGGCTCCCACCGCGAGCCGGGTGCTCGTGGGGGCCATCGGTCCCATGCTCCGCCAGTGGGTGGAGCACGCGCAAGGGGCTCCGACCTACTTCCTCACCCAACTTCTCACGGGTCGTGACTGTTTTGCCAAATTCCTGAGGGAAGTGGTGGGGATCCTGTCGGAGCCCGATTGTCATCACTGCGCAGGCGGCGCTGTAAATACGACGGAGCATACGCTCCTTGTGTGCGCCGCCTGGGACTCGCCGAGGTTGGCCCTCACGGGCGTTATCGGCACTGTAGGTTCGCTGCCGGCCGTAATTCAATCCATGGCAGGCAGCGAAGAATGTTGGGCCGCCGTCGCTTCCTTCGCTCGGGAGGTGATGGCGGCAAAGAGAGAGGCCCTGCGTGAGCGGGAGCGTGTAGGCCATACGCTCCGGCGGGCACCAGTCAGGAGGCGATGGTGCATTGCCTACGCCCAAGCCCCCGAGTGATAGGGCCGTGGGCGGTGGGTCGGGGGGACCACCGCTCACGCGAACGGCCCTGAGGAGTCCGACGCCTGTTATGTGTTTCGGGGGCGTCGCTTCTGTGTTGATCAGGGGGGGTTAAGCCCCCCCCCCTCGAGGCCGGCCTTGCCGGGCCGCTGTTGCTTAACAGTTCCTGCCTATCCGGCGGCCCGGCTAAGGCGAAGGAGAAACACCGTGGATAGGTTTTAGTGGGTAGTCCGGCCCTCTTTCCATCCTAGGGCCGGGAGTCCCACACGAACCCGTCTCGCTCCTCCCCGCAGCGAGACGGTGAAGTGCGTAAACGCATCACCGACCACATAAAAAAAGCCTATGCAAGTCAGATTAATTTAATACCATTTCTAGGTATTTAAAATATCAAGTATTCTCAGTGCATATCTCCAACAAAGTCGAAACAGGTAAGAACGATCAGTGCCTTTACAACATGATGTAAGTCTGACAGTCAATGGCTCTTATTCAATATATGATTTCCTTTTATTGTCATTCGGATGGATAGTTTTGAATAAGGTTTTTACAAGCTCATAAGTGCAATTACAAGAAAACTATTAATTTTCCCTTCCAGGAACAATCCAGGAAAGGGGGTGAGGGAGAGTTCCCTCCCCGCGGAGTTCCGAAGTCAGCAGCGAGGGCGCCGCAGACTCATCTACGCCCAAGATCATCACCTCAATGATCGGGGCGTGTGGAAGCAGGCTAGAAGGGTCACGTGCTGCGGGGTTGAGGCCCTACAGCACGCAACCAGATTCACTCACCGACGCGGGATAAAACCTTACCCCAACGACGCGGGATTCTCACCCCGACCAAACCCCCGAAGAAGTCACACTGATGGCCAAAGACCGCTGGGTGCCACTGGAAATACCTCCTGGTGCGTACCAGAGATGCCCGGCAACGAACGTAGGAGCGGCAGCGGCTAAGGGCCGCGGAATTAAATGAAATAAAAACAAGTTAAAAATATGGCAAAAATTTGCCTTATATGTATTTTCATAAAATCTAAAAAATGTCACATGACATGAAGATCAACATCATTTTAGAGGTCTTTGACTATGCTGAGTTGATTGCAGCTGGTCTTGAGTCTCTAACTATTACCGTTCTCGAGTTGAAAGTTGTTCACGGACGGACGGACGGACATTACTGTTGTATAAGAGATTTTCGTTTCTAAAACTCTAAAAGTACAGAAATTCAGGTAAGAAGTAAATAAAAAACATGTTCTTTAAAAATGATATCTGTATTAATTTTAAATTAAAATAGTAATGACTTCGTAAAGTGAACCATTCCACACTATTCTGAAGTAGATCTGAAAATTTAAAAAATATGTTTTTATATTAATAAAGACCTAATTACTAGTACATTTTTATCATACACTAGCGGACGCCCGTGGCTTCGGCCACTTGACAAATTATGTACACAAAAATCTTCTCCATTGGTGAAAACAGCATAAAAATCCGTTGCGTAGTTTTTAAGTTTAAGATCTAAGCATACACACGGCACGGGCAACTTTGTTTTAAAATTTATGTAATGATAACAGAAAAATAATTAAAATGTAAACCATTTTAATTGTTTTTCTGTTATCACTACATATATTTAAACAAAAATATTTTCTTAATTTTAATTAAATAGAAGTTAATACCAAAAACTGTATCGGTACTACCATGCACTACACGTCCCTACAACGTAATATACTCTTAAATAGTCATAAAAATATGAAAAACGACAAAAATATGAAACTTTTTAAGATTTGTCCTACGTAAGCTTCATAAGCTTGACAAATTATGTACTCAAAACCTCTCTCGAGAACCACTCTATCCATCAGTGAAAACCGCATCATAATCCGTTTCGTAGTTTTAAAGATCGTACGGACTCGTACTATGTATGAGGACGACTTTGTTTTATATTATGTTATGATTATAATAATAATTGTCACGTCACTATTAGGTAGATTTAACAGTGCCAAAATATCTGAAACTCGATCCAAAACAGGGTAACTATCTTAATAAATCCAATATATAAGATTTATACTCGTAGAATAATCACAGTTCTATGTAACAGTTTAATATCACCAATGCAGTTTCAGAGAAAGTCGATATTAAAATATGTGAAAGTGTTTGTACCTATATTCGTGTTTCAGCATTCAAATATTACTGAGTACTCCGCTAAACAATATCTTCGTGGCATCTGCTGCTTTTCTCGTTATTAAGAAGAATAGGAACGGATGATCTGCTTGAAATAGTTCAGGCGTAGAGGGATCATAACCTGAACCAAACATTCCGAACTCTGTAACAATGGGAAGATTGCGTTAAAAAAGATTTATGTGAATTTTGTTGTGATATAGTTTGGCTTTTCCTGTCATTAATCTACAAAGGCCAGGTGTTTCTCAGCTCCTCAGTACCTATCATCTTTAAGTAATCAGGTCTAAAGGGTGTACCTGTCCAGTTTAGGGATCAAACTTCGGAAATGCGGTTCAATGTTCCATCACTTATCGAGTAAGAGTCCCAAAATTGGATTTAGTAAACACCTTATTTTTTTGTTAAATCCCGCCCCATAGCCCATTGCCCCATGGCGCCGGCAGATTTAACAAACACCTAGCAAGAGTAAACTCCCTCGCAAATGGCCTGGCTTAGTGTTTTCTATGTTTTCAGTTAAGGCGGCACCTTGAAGATTTTTGTGTTTTTTGACTCACTGTATCTCTCATCTGCGCAAGCAGGTATAATGATTTTCAGATATACATTATTTAAACATATAAACTAAAGTCTGAACAAGCTGAAAACACGTTTTCTGATAATTTTCTCGATAGAAAATTAAGCCAAAGTAGCACCGTCTATTATCTTTTTTTGTTTAGTGTAGATAAACAACAACATATTAGATACTGAAACTTGACCACAAGGAAGGTATTCAACTGTATTAAAGTCTGTGAAAGGAATTTTTAACAAATATTCTGTACTTTTTGAACAAATGGAGGAACTGAATTTGGCACTTACGCCGTCTAGTTCTGGCGCGCGTACACTACCCCTTTCTCTTTCAACACTATACTGAAGTCTAGCGCTTTATTCCTTTCCCACTTTGCAATCAGTCGTCCGCTACCTTTGCCAGCGAGCGATTTTACCTGTTCCGAGGTGTCGCCTTAATTAACTTTACTTGAAAAAAAGTTGCTTCAAACACATGCAGTATTTTTTTTGAAATTATTGTGGTTGTAAAATAGCCGCTACTCTCCAGCCAAGACTGCATTTCTCTGTTAGGATGTTAATGGAGATCTCTGTCCGTTTGACAAATTTTCAAATTGTCTCAAACACCTTCCCTAAAATATCTACCAGTTCTGGGTCTATGTTGTAATCCATTGGTTAATAAGTGAATAAAATCAAAATAATTAATAAAGTGCCGAAATAAAAATTCTACTTACGATTAGCAGCGGCTGCTTCAGTGCCTTCTTCGTTGACCTCAATGAAAGCTTTCTGGGTAGCGCCACTTATATATAGATCGCCGGTATTTTTCAAAAGCTTAAATAACTGGGCTTGTCCAGGGGTAAAAAGTTTGGCTATATTCATCTGTAACATTATGGCTTTCATTGTCAAGCGGTCGCTGTATGGTCGAACAGTAGACCTTACGAACGAAACATTATTTGCCACTACATTTTCCTCCATTAAAAAAAGGCTTACGAAAGAAAAAGGTTTTAAATAAAGGAACATTTGTGACAAGTGTGGCCGCTAGCTCGGAACACTCATACAGACAGACGAATGAAAGCAAAATTGACTAGTCTCGAAATGTAGATACTTCGCTCATTTCATTCGTTCATTTCGCTAAGTTCATATAAAGTTTAGAAATGTTTTTAACTTAGAGTAGATACTTACATTTTGTAAAGCTACTTTTAAGTCAGTTTCAGTCTCAATCTTGAATTTTGGTAGAGTAACTTCAACTTTAAGATCTCTAATACCACTTATAGCATTGTTCAATGCTGTCGGGTTACTCAGTTTTTGTATTAGATCATTAATGCCGTCAATTTGATTTGGCAGCGCTATTACAAGACTCGTTTCTCTTCCTTCATAATACATTTCAAGTAACTAAAAAATAAGAACAACATCTAACATAATATTTCCGATTCACGCAAAAACTTGTGCTTGTTTTTGCGTACACTAGTGGTGATCGGATTTTTCTTATACTAATTCTTAGAGTAACTATATATACTATTACTAGGTCATGAATAAATAGACAAATTTCGGCCTTTACGATAACTACAACGAAGAAGATAATGAGTGTGCCATTAAAAAGGGTAATCTCAATCGAGCCAAACGATACCAAACAGTTGCTGCTCCATTCTAATATGCAGGACCACACAACAAATTATATAATATTTATATCACTTTTCGTCTGGGGCACACCTGTAGAATTAGTTATCTGACCCTTAATATTTTTAGAGGATCCAACTCACACTTGTTGTTACTTGTGTCAATGGATATTGTATAATCATATCCCAGCAGGTATGTCCGATAAATTGTTTGTATAAAAATAATAAATACAAGTGTCTTATAATAAGCATCAGTATTAATAATAATGATTATTAGTACCTTGGCATCCAATTCTTCACTGTTAGCGAATCCAAAATGGCTAGTTTTTGACATCATTGGCACGCTAATAGTTTTATCTTTGGTGACGTGAAAATCACGGTCCTGGGTGTCTTGGGCGTCGAACTTTTTCACCCATTTGCCCTGCATTGCAAAAGATACATAAAAAGGCATTGTTTACACTGATTTCAAATTACCAGAATGGGACCAAATAATTGCTGGAATGGGACTAAATCAATATGGAACCACTCGGAAAGCAGTAGATTTTCAAGATCGGTTCACCCAGTCGAAAGATATGAGGTAACAAACATAAAAAGTCTAATTGTCAACCTCTTCCTTATTTTGAAGTCTGTTAAAAACATGATCCGTCTCTCCACGTAGCCCCCGCGAGAGTTCATATAAAAGCGCTCCGTTGCTGAGCTCCCACCCGGAGAGGCAACCGCGACGCAGTCCTCGTCAGGCGCCTGCATTACCTGCAGTACCTATGTACTGCAGTGTTGGCCCTAAGCTTGTATGTAAAAAAATTATAAAAAGGAGGTAAACAATGTCATACCTTGAAATAAATAGCATTTACTAGAATAGCTGCAGTACTGCTACCAATCGAATAAGGGTCCACTAATTTTTGAATACGTTTATTTGTATGATCTTCTACCTGCAAAATAATTAGGCATTTTAATTTATCCTATTAAAAATATTTTTATCATTATCATGCAATACAAGTAACAATTACCCATGAATTAATTTCAGCGGCAGCTTCGGTGTTGTGTTCAAAGTTAATATTTTGAACTTCTGAGTCAAATATTGACTTGGCCTCTATAGCGAAGTTTTCATTTAAGGAGAAATCTTTACCAATATATATTTTGTTTGCCTGTATCAACTCAACGCCACTGATACGTTTCAAATTCTTGTTTAGTCCAGAAAAGACTTCTTTGGTCTGCGGATAAAAAACTTATTATAATCCTTTTTACTATATAATTAAAATATAATGTTACGATGTGTGAACATCGACATTTAACAAATTGCATTTAGTAACAGCACTATATGGAATCTACTAGAACATTAACGGACCGGTTCGAACAATGCAGAAATTCCTTCACTCATTGTTCTGTGAATCGGTCGAGATTGAATAGATAAAGATCTGGCAACCGACCAATGGCGGCGCGCGCGCGGATATCGATGCGTAGATTGTCCCGTCACTAGAGGCCCGGAGTAGGGATTCGGCACGACTCCACTGCCGGGCCTGAGGTCATATAAACCCGCGCAGATCGAGCGGCGACACGAAATTAGCATAATAGAAATCTCTTCAACACGCGGCTGCCGTAACCACCGTTAACGAAGTAACGAATTATAATATTTAATATAATATTTAACGAAGTATTGAACAAGTCTAGTGGTTATAACAAGGGTGCAACTTGTGCAGTTATACATTATAAAAACATATGCTCCACCAAGTGCCGACAATCGAAAGCATAAATTATATTGTGCAGTTAGTTTTCCGTTCCCGAAATCCGGGGTAAGTGCTGTGAACAGAATAGCTTCTTTAATGCCAACCGCGCGATCTATAATTGGAATATTACCAGATAGCTATTTCATAGATTATTAGTAAGTTAAAGTAAACCTATAGTTTGTTTAGAATCCGTGAGTGTCCTGGGTTCCGATAGTGGTCAAAGTAATTCATATTTTATCGAAGTAAATATCAAAATCCGGCGGTGCTGAATTTCTTGCCACGAAATATACGAGAAAACAGTTAGGACGGTGAGGTTAAATAACTCCACCACTAAATGTTATAATTGTATACGTATTGCCTATCTATATATGTTGTCTATGTAATTACCTATTTTATAAACTCGTAGGGAATGCTAGCACCTAGTAACATTACCCTATCGAATATAATGATAAATTGTTAACAATATTTCTACCTAAAATTCTCTTAAGGGCTAATCACCTACGGCCTTAAGCAGTAAACCATAGTTTTATAATTTTAAATTGTGAATTCAAGAAGGAGAATCCGGTTTAAGATAATTCATCTACCCGACATATTTTATTGTGAAGCCGTACCATTTGGGGCGCGGCCTTAAGCGGGAAACCGTTAACTTTCTAAATTTATATTGTGTTTAACGTAAATTCAAATAGCTAGATCATATTCCACCTATCTGGAATATGCACTATTATTTAACATTTTATTATCTAGACTGCCATTTAGGGACCGTCATTTTAGGGTTCCCTAATTTAGTGAACCATTATAAAGTTTTAATTGTTAGATGGGAAATACGCATAACGCAGACTCTTTAGGAACTTCGTCTCCGATACGTAATAGGTAGAAAAATAATCTTTTGTGTTGGGCCTATAGCTAAATTTTATTATTGGATTATTAGTTAATTCTTACTTTGAGATTTTCTGCCGCCGGTCGGAGACCGATATATAGGGATGAGCCAACTACCTGTCTGTGTTTTCCCTGTTCCCATGTTTGTATAATCCTGTGTTATGTGTAACCTTGCCGTGTACCCTCATGTAAATAATTGTGCAGCGCGTCCGACAACTAGGGAACCTGTACGGCGATTTACGCGTGGGGCCTACGGCAAGTGGTGCCGAGCCGGTATCTAATCCGTTGCTTGTGTCAATTTCAAAACTACCTTGGGGCCATATAGATAAGCCATATTTGTGAAGAGTACGATTGCTGAGCAACCAGAAGCTGCGCCGTCGCTCCTGTGGCCTTCGACCCGGAGCAACTCGTCAGCTAGAACAAAACTGATTGGAGGACACCAGCGGATACTGCCGGCCGACCACCCGTCGCAATGTGCACCCCCAGTTAAGTGCACCGGGCACTTCCGTAATCAGTATTGTGGTCCTATACTACCGACACACTCCTAGCTAATAGCATTATATAAACCCTAGGTTCCTGCTATTAAAAGTACGTTAATTGTTTTACGTTGTTTGATTGAACTTCCTAACAGGGGCCGTATCAATAAGATTAAACTTCTTAACGTAATTAAATAAATATAAACGTCTTTCTTTCTATTTATAGGTTTAATTTATGTGTGTTCGATAAGTAATTAGTTACTACCAAATAAACGGCACCTACGAATGGTACGTACGATACCTACGGTAAGAGCAGGGTGAGGCTATTGCACCAGCCGATTACTAGTGCCGCGCGAATATTCATAGCTGAACAATATATATTAACTAGTACCTACCTACCTACTATGACTTATGTAATGACACCTATCTAGTCTACTTAACTAGTAATCACGATCATGGTAGTAGATAAAAATTTAGATCAAAATTATATACCTACCTAAATATGGTTCACTTCCCGGGTTGAATGGGATACTTTTGTGATCTATAAATGTTTTTTTCAGCCTTTAAGTGTTGTCTGTGATGAATAACATGTGTTTAGTTATATATAATATGTAGTAAGAAAAAAAAAAGTTTGTTTAGTAGTTGTCTAGATCCCATAGAACAAGTCTACATTATAGCTTAATTTTGACTAGATGACACTGTGTGAAATTGTCTAAAAATGATTATTTATTTAAAATATTTAATATTTTATTCACTTACTACATTATCATTTGGAAATCCGATGGCCTGTAGTATTTCGTCATGCGATGCTCCTTCTGCAGCAACAGCCAATTCCGCGAGGGGCGAAAGAACTGAAAAGGCTGACAGCACACAACTTTTGCCTTTCTGTTGTTTTACTACTTCCTGTTATATTTAAGCAATAAAACATTATATTGTAATTAGAAATATAATGATGTATCACACTTTTAATGTGTTGCCACACAGCAATAAATCTTGGTACCAGTGCTTTAACATTCGGAATCGTCGTGGGATTTAACGTGAATCTTCACATTGTTACAAATGAATTTCATTCAGTAAATTCCAGTGGAATTAATGAGACTAATAGTCTTACTAGATCTAATAACAAGACCTAAGGAACTAGTGATACGTATACAGGACGCCAGCCAACGGACAAAAATGCGGCTGCAAGAACAAAAAAATTGAACAAATGAGAGAAAATTAATCTCACTAATTCCATGGGGAAAATGGTAACGGAACTACGAGTATAAAAAACATTAATTAAACGCACCTGCAACAAATTTGCCGAAAATCGGTCGTTAGCGGGTTTGAATGTTAACTGCCATTGTTCATTGGCCATAGCTGCGGCCACTGTGGCGCACACTGCAAAGATAATAACTTCATAAGTAAACATAAACATAAACTAGAACATTACTTGTATAATATTCTGTCATTGCTAACTATGTAAATTTTAATATTATTTCGAACTAAAGTAAATAGATATAAGCACGTACCTAAGATGGTCAACCTTTCCTTTGTGTCTAATTAGTATATAAGTTAAGATAAATAATAATAAATTAGTAATTACCAAATACAATCTTAATTGTTTCATTTACTCACAATAATAACCATTATAACTAATTGATAACGTGTCTCTTTAGATAGCTTTGTCTAAACAATTTAATTTAACGGGAGAGTTTACCGTGTCGACGGGATGAAAATTAAATCTTTGACAGGTACGAAACCCATGAACATTTCGTATGGTACAATGGTTTTTAGGGTTCCGTACCCAAAGGGTAAGACGGAAACCCTATTAATGAAACTGCACTGTCCTTCCGACCGTTCGTTCGTCCGTCCGTTCGTCTTTCTTGGGCTGTATCTCATGAAGCCTGAAATTTGACAGACGATGTATTTCTGTTGCCTCTATAACAACAAGTACTAAAAAACAGAATATAATAAATATTTAAGGGGGCTCCCGTACAACAAACTTAATTTTTTGCTGTTTTGGTACGGATCTCTTATCTCTATCTAGATACATAAATAATGGTCATATTGGGACCACCCTCCAACAGAACATAGATAGGTCTTTTCAATTGGAACAACAATTGTTATGACAGCTTTGTTGTTACTGCTGTCCGTTTGGAGTGATGAAGCTTTTAATTACTGAGAAAAATATTAAGACAGATACTAATATTTAATGTTTTTATACGAGTACATATCCCGACACTGTAATAACGCGCGTACGCGTTCAGGCATTTGCCTGTTTTGAGGGTAGCGTAGTCCAGGTTGATGCACCAAATCTCTTATACAATTATGTAGAAAGAAAGCGCTTGAATGACCGGATTTTCAACGACTGGAAGCTAATCAAATAGAAAACTTCCCATCGATGACCGAAGACCAAATAATTATACTAGCCTTAGGTACATATCAATTGAAACTGGCGCGAAGTTATTGCAGCATCTCCGTGATGGCCGATACTCAATAGATAGGGAAAATCGGTTAGACGATCTACTTTTTTTTTTTTTTTTAATTCCGCCTCCCAAGGCTTCGGCCGCTCTAACGTCTGTTGCCGGGCGTCTCTGGTTACGTATTTCAAGTGGCGCCCGGCGGACTTTGACCACCACTGTGGTCTCTGCGGGGGTTAGGTCAGGATGAGAATCCCACGTCGTTGGGGTAGGGTTTTATCCCGCGTCAGTGAGTGAATCTCGTTGCGTGCTACGGGGCAAAGGCCCCGCAGCACGCAACCCTTCTAGCCTGCTTCTGTAAGGACGGCGGGTGGCGATCCCGCCGTCCTCAGGCCCCGATCATGGAAGTCGATGGTCTTGGGCGTAGATGAGTCTGCAGCGCCCCCGCCGCCCTACGGAACTCGGCGGGGAGGGTACGCTCCCTCTCACTCTCGGCCGCCTCCTTCGCGAGCATGACTTGCTCGCAGAAGGACACGGCCGCGTTCCACCTACTCCTGCTGGAGACCATGGCTTGAAGCATGGTCTCCAGTGAGAGAGTATCCACGCCCAAACCCACTACGAGGTCCCGGCGCTGACTCGCCCACGCAGAGCACTCCACCAACGCGTGGACTGCGGTGTAGTCGTCGGAAACCTTCTTGACACCGGGGTGTGACCTCACGGTGGATGCGAAACAGATAGCTACCAAAGCATCCATGCCCGGTAACGATCTGCGTCGCACGATACGTAAGGTCACCATGCTGCCTCTGCAGCCAATCGTCCATGATCGGTCTCACCGCCGCGATGATGGTGGTACCCCACTTGGGTTGCTCAAGTCGCACCCTCCATGACTCTATGAGATCCTGGCGAAGTTGGAACCGCTGGTCCTCGATTTCTTGAGACGCAGGCCAGTGGTCCCGCTCCAGCGCCTCTATTTGAATTTCGAATGTTATATTTTTTTAAACGTTGCAACTTTCTTAGTAATAAAAAAAAAATATTGGCGGGAAATCATTTGGCAATTGTTTTTTATCTCACATCAAAGTTATACGTATGCGTAAAATGGAATTAAGTCAAAAAGATTTTAGAGCGATGATTTTTTATGATTTTAAAAGTTCTCTCTCTCCGCAAGACTGTGACGCTCGTCTTCAAAATGCTTTTGAGAGAGAAGCACCTTGTTTGAGCACCGTGAGGCGATGGTTTGCTGAGTTTCTTTACATGATGAATTTCGTGAAGGCGGCCTTCAACTGCCGTCAACGAAAATAATGTGGCTACTGTTAAGCTGTTAATAGAACCGGCGCCTCCAGCGGTCTTAAAGCGGACGCCCTAGCGGCTCAACTTAGGGTCGCGCTGGACGCAGAAGCCGTCCGCGTCACCAGACCTACCAAATGCGCCGCATTGCGCATCACGGGTCTGGATGACGCGGCCACGACGGAGGAAGTAATCTCCGCCGTCGTGGAGGCGGGCGGCTGCCCCCATGACCAGGTGAAAGCTGGAGATATCTCCTTCGGCTCCACCGGTCATGGGATGACAGTCGTCCAGTGCCCCGTCGCGGCGGCACTTAAATTGGCGGACGAACATTGACGAGTCTCAGTTTGAGTTATGGCTCACTGAGCTCGACGTCGTCTTCGCTGCGTGCCGTCCTCGCCCTGTCCTGCTCCTGGGAGACTTCAACGCCTGGAGTGAGGCGTGGGGCTCCCGGGAAACCAGGGACAAGGGGAGGCTTCTTGAGGACTGGACGTGGTCTGGAGGGCCTCAACCGGGGGAATGTCGTCACCTTTTGGCGGCGAGGGGGGGAATCGATCGTAGACGTAACGTTCGCATCCCCTGACCTCGCCCGCCGTATAACAGGCTGGCGCGTGGAGGAGGGTGAGAAGACGCACTCGGACCATCGGTACATCCGGTTCGATGTAGTCCCCTCACCTGACCTCCCACAGCCGGTAGCAAATCCCCCGGATTCGCGTTGGGCACTTCACCATCTTGATCGGGAAGCTCTCCTAGAGGCATCCATCGTGCAGGCCTGGATTCCGGCACCGGACCGGCCTGCCGATGTAGATGCTGAGGCGGAGTGGTTCACGAGAGCCATGTCGCAAATCTGTGATGCGGCGATGCCTAGGGTTACACCCAGACCGGCCAGGAAGCAGGTGTACTGGTGGTCGCTGGAGATTGCAGCGCTGCGCGCAGCATGCATCTCTGCCCGCCGCCGGTACACCAGGTTTCGCCGGAGGCATCGCCGCCCAGACGACGCGGCAGCCCGAGAGGCGAAGCTTTATCAGGCATACAGGGAGGCCAAAGGTTTTCTCCAGGAGACGATAAAGCGGGCCAAGACGGCGGCCCGCGAGGAGCTCCTGGAGACCCTGCAGCAGAACCCATGGGGGCGCCCGTACCTACAGGTCAGGGAGAAACTCCGACCTAGGGCGCCCCCACTGACCCAGAGTCTCCAGCCGCAGCAGCTGGAGCGGGTCATGGGCTCCCTGTTTCCGACGAGCGCGGAGGAGCACGTCCCTCCGCGCATGGCTCCGTCTCTGCCCGACGCGGATAGCACCAGCAAAGACGACGTACCCGAAGTCAGCGTGGGGGAGCTAGGTGCGGCAGTATTCTGGCTTAAACGCCGGAAAATCACTGCCCCCGGACCCGACGGCATTCCTGGCCGTGCATGGGTCCTGGCCCTCGAAGAACTCGGGCCTCAACTGATGGGGCTCTTTAGCGCATGCCTCGAAAGGGGCCAGTTTCCCAAGGTGTGGAGGACGGGGAAACTGGTCCTGATCCATAAGGCGGGGCGGCCGGTGGACTCACCGTCCGGATACCGGCCGATCGTGTTGCTCGACGAGGTGTGTAAGCTCTTTGAGCGAATTATCGCGGAACGCCTCGTCGAGCATCTCACGAGTGTGGGGCCAGACCTGGTGGATAACCAGTTCGGTTTCCGTCGGGGACGCTCCACCGTGAGCGCGATCATGCGCGTGAAGAGCCTGACGGAGGAAGCAGTCTCGCAGGGCAAGGTGATGGTGGCGGTGTCTCTTGACATCGCCAACGCGTTCAACACCTTGCCATGGAGCTGCGTTAGGGAGGCGCTCGTGTATCACGAAACGCCTCTCTACCTCCGTCGTATGGTCGGGGCCTATCTCTCGGAGAGGGCCATAGCTTTCCCCAGCTGGCTCGGGCCAACTCGGTGAGATGTGTCGTGCGGTGTTCCACAGGGGTCGGTCCTGGGGCCGCTTCTGTGGAACATCGGCTACGACTGGGATCTGCGGGGTGCGTTGCCTAGGGGCGTCGGCGTAACGTGCTACGCCGACGATACCCTCGTCACGGCGCGGGGTCCAACGTACCAGGAGGCAGCACTCAAGGTCACGACGGGTGTTGCTCGAGTCCTGGGTCGGATTCGGCAGCTGGGACTGGAGGTGGCCTTGCACAAGTCCGAGGTTCTGTGTTTTCACAGTCCTCGGAACGGTCTACCCGAAGGTTCCAGCATAAATGTGGGAGGCGTTAGCATCGGCATCAAGCCCTCGATGAAGTACCTAGGGATCGTACTTGATAGCCGATGGAACTTCGGACCACATTTCCGAAGTTTGGTCCCCAAGGTAACGCAGGCATCGGTCGCGCTTTCGCGACTGATGCCCAACCTAAAGGGACCCAACGCCTCCTGCAGGAGACTGTACCTGGGGATCGTGCGGAGTATGGCCCTATACGGGGCTCCCGTATGGGCGGATAGGTTGGCGGTCAAGGGGAACGTGACTCTGTTAAACAGACCACTTCGAACCTTGGCCGTCAGAACCATACGGGGGTACCGCACGATCTCCGGAGAGGCTGCATGTCTCCTAGCCGGGACCCCTCCATGGGACCTGGAAGCGAGAGCTCTGGAGAGGCGCTGGAGCGGGACCACAGGCCTGCGTCTCATCGAGGACCAGCGGTCCCAACTCCGCCAGGATCTCATGGAGTCATGGAGGGTGCGACTTGAGCAACCCAAGGGGGGTACCACCACCATTGCGGCGGTGATACCGATCATGGACGATTGGCTGCAGAGGCAGCATGGTGACCTCACGTACCGTGCGACGCAGATCGTTGCCGGGCATGGATGCTTCGGTAGCTATCTGTTTCGCATGCATCGTGAGGTCACACCCCGGTGTCAACACTGCGAGGTTTCCGACGACGACACCGCACTCCACACGTTGGTCGAGTGCTCTGCGTGGGCGAGTCAGCGCCGGGACCTCGTAGTGGGTCTGGGCGTGGATACCCTCTCGCTGGAGACCATGCTTCAAGCCATGGTCTCCAGCCGGAGTAGGTGGAACGCGGCCGTGTCCTTCTGCGAGCAAGTCATGCTCGCGAAGGAGGCGGCCGGGAGGGAGAGGGAGCGTACCCTCCCCGCCGAGTTCCGTAGTCGGCGGTCAGGGCGCCCCAGACTCCGCGACTACGCCCAAGACTATCGACCTCCATGATCGGGGCCTGAGAACGGCGGGATCGCCATCCGCCGTCCTTACAGAAGCAGGCTAGAAGGGTTGCGTGCTGCGGGGCCTTTGCCCCATAGCACGCAACCAGATTTACTCACTGACGCGGGATAAAACCCTTCCCCAACGACACGAGATTCTCGACCCAACACCCGAACAGACCACAGAGGTGGTCAAAGTCCGCCGGGCGCCACTGGACATACCCTCTGCTAGTAACCAGAAGAGACGCCTGGCAACGGACGTTAGAGCGGCCGCGGCCTTAGGCCGCGGAAAAAAAAAAAAAAAAAAAAGCGGTTACTAGAAGAAAATTCCCGGATTACCTATGAGACAATTCGAGGACTATTGGGGATTGGTATGAGTCAAATCCAAAAAAAATTATATGAAGAATTGAAAGTTCGGAAACTTTGTTGTAGTCGGATCCCTCGTGAATTGACAGCGGACCAGAAGCGGGCTCGCGTGGAATGGTGCTCACAGATGCTACTGAAGTACGACCACGGACATTCTAATGCTGTTTATGACATTGTCACAGGAGACGAAACGTGGATTTATTGTTTTGAACCCGAAAAAAAAGACAGCAATCTTGTGAATGGGTGTTTGAAAATGAGAACAAGGCAACAAAAGTGAGGCAGGCGAGAAACGTTGGTAAAAAACTGATTGCGTTTTTTTTCTCAGCTACGGGTCCCATCTGTACAATTCCACTTGAAGATCAAAAGAGTGTTAATGCCGAGTGGTATTCTATCATTTCTTTACCCAGTATGTTAGAAAAAGTACGCGAAAGACGACCCAAAAGCCGCGTTCTCCTACATCATGACAACGCTTCTTTACACGCGGCCAACAAAACAAAGTCATTTTTAGCTTCCGAAAAAGTACAACTCGTCACCCATCCTGCGCATAGCCCCGACCCTGTGATTTCTTTATTTTCCCCAAAATCAAAGATTTCATGAGAGGTTTCACTTTTACCAACTCCGAAGAGGCAGTGATAGCGTTCAATCAGCACATAGAAAACATGCCTTCAGATCTGTGATCCTCCTGTTTTAAAAAATGGTTCGATCGCATGAAAAAATGATTAAAATGTAAAGGAGAGTACTTTGAAAGCAATAAACATAATATTTTGGTTTTAACATGTTGTTTTTTTTTAAGTTACGCAAAACTTATAGTGTGACCTACGTATAATAGAACATTATTGTACATGCCTATCAGGACAACGAACGATGGGCACATGTGCACATATAATATCAATTATCTGGTATTTAGGATATGCAATTCATGCAGGATTTAATGCACCCGCAACATTTTTAAACGATGTTATTATAGATAACCCATGAGACCAATTAAATAATTCTTATGTGTTATTATTTTCTCTGTTCAAAAATGTTTTCTTTAACCTTTATGTCTGTAAAGTACGTGGATATAAATAATTGTTTAATATTTTTCTTAAGCAATAAAAAGCTTCATAGCTTCAAAAGGACAGCAGTAACAACAAAGCTGTCATAATGATTATTGTTCCAATTGAAAAGACCTGTGCAACGACATATATCTTTTTGCTGTTGGAGGGTGGTCCCAAGTTCCATACATTTTGCCTATCCTCCTGCTTACCAACATATTTGTTAATTATAAGTGTGTTAGTAATTAAGTAACTAACTAGCTTTAAATTAACTTTTAATACGATATCAAATAATAAATCAACGATAAATTTGCGATACCTGACTAAGATTATTATTATTTAATTGAGTACCTACTTCAAAGATATCAATGTTTATAGCACTTTGCAATTATACACTAACTAACATTACACGGACTTGTCTCTTAAAATTACTAGGGGTTCCGTATGGTAGCCACCCCGCAGTCTTTCCTAGTGATAACCAGAGGCGCTCGGCAATGGACTTAGAAGCGGCTGCAGCCTCCACGCGGAATTAAAAATCGAAATCGGATAAAAACTATGACTGCTAGCCCAAAATACTTAATAATTATAAACATTCACACGAACGCAATATTGGCCAGTCTCGAAATGTCGTCGAAATATTACAATTAAGAAATTATTTTTGAACGAATTTGATATTTATATACTTTTTATAGTGAGTTAACCTCAAAAAATAGACACATTGTTGTGGACTTCTTTAACACTTCTTTAACAATGCACAAACGTTTCTTTTTTTGCGTTTTTGCATCATATTTCACTTCAGTTCCGCTCCTATTGATCGTAGCGTGATGTTATATCTCATAGCCTATATTATAGCCTTCCTCGATAAATACACTATTCTATACATAAATAAATGATCTGAACAATATTTAAAGAATTCATTTTCCAAAATTTAAATAATAAATATTATCATAACTCACTGAATAAAAACAGCTTCATTGTCACAAACGGTATCTCAGTCGGCCTCTGACTACACACTGACTGTTTAACACCCCAGAAATCTTTTAAATAAAACGACTTGTGGTCAAAGTCAATTTATAGGCAATCAAGATACAGTGAACAATATAGGTATAATTATTGGTTCTGGTGATAAAAATTCTATTATTGAAATCTATAATATAATATTTCAGAATAAAAACGAAAAAGGCATTGTTCTGTAGTCAAGTTTTTGACTAAGTAACGTGTTAGTAGTTACGGTTTAATGGCTTCTAGCCCGCAACAGACAGACGGATGTAAGCAAAATTGTCTAGTCTCGAAAAGTAGACGCTTTGCTCGCTTGGTTAAATATAATGAAACACTGACTTGCGTTTCTTAAATATTGACACTGACCAAAACTATCCAACCGGATACTTTTGAATTATGAGTTCGCGTTGATAGTGAAAGAAGTACACAGTCCGCACTTTCTTTATTAGTTCTATGGTTTGACTTGGGGCCTACTATGCTACTTTTAACTTGACTCCGCCCTGGTAGATGTCAGGTGCCGCGACAAACCGCGAAAGAATACCCTCCTTTGCCGTCAAAAGATACAGGGTAAATAAATAATAAATAGCTTAACTTATAACGCATAGGTCGATTTTTGCCTAACTTGATATATTGTAACTCTCGATCTGACTATTTATTTGTAACCTGATTATTAAAATTTGTAAAATGCTAGTTTGGACGGGTTGTTGACAGACTTGCATTCTTATCACAATATTTTATGCATTGCAGTTGCAACCAATACTTCATAATCACGAAAATTATTTATGCATATTTTTAACACTCCAAAACTCCACTAAAGACCATGAACAATATTTATGTTATATAATTTTAAGATAAAATCAAAACTCAACGAATATTTATTCATAGTTCTACCACAGTCGAAACATCGATAGTCGATAGGTTTAGGTTTTCTTTATACTGTGGTTCTACAGAGTAAGTAATTCTTCAGAGTAACAAATGCGGGCGCTAACGACCAAAGTAAACGGTTACACGCATGCGGGCGTGAATCAGCCTTATGCGTTACAGAAATCATCCGCACGCCTGCCGAACGCCTGCCATTCGAATCAGCGCTACACGCACAGGTTAGCTCACAACTAGACGAGTCACGGCACGGTTTTCCTCCAGGTCGTAGTACGGTAACCTGCGGTAGTAACCTGCTATATGTTATGATATACCTTGCTCCCGTCATTGATGCTGGAGGACAGGTCGACTACTTTGACTTTCGGGAGGGGTTCGACCTGGTTGATAACGACGTGCTATTATCGAAGATGGCGTTGGGGTTCACACCACACTTTCGCTTCTTCACGAGTTACTTTAGCGAGCACTAGCACGTAGTAAGTGGAGTATGCAGGGTAAGAATCCAGCTTGTATAATTTCTTTGACAGGTGTTAGTCAGGGTTTAAATTTACGACCGCTGGAATTTCTCCTAATGATCAATGATCTGCCGAGGGTGCTACTGCTTGCTAAGTTTCTTTAGATACTCTTTGCTGATGATCTTTAAGTGTATTTCTCCATAGTGGACGCTTCTGACCAATGACCATGGCCTTTCTTATAGCAGAAGCGCAGGTCGTATACCTCGGCACGCTATTCTAAACGACATTATTCGTAGGGCTCTTTCCACCGCAGGTCTTCCGGCCGTACGTGAATCAAATGGTTTAGCACAAAGCGATGGAAAGAGACCGGACGGTATGTCGTTGCTACCGTGGAAGATGGGAAGGCCTTTGGTGTGGGACGCTACATGCGTTGACACCTTAGCACCTTCACACCTTCCAAGCACAGGATGTGCCGGCGCTGCTGCTGCATCGGCTGAAGTTAATCTAGCAGGTGATTACATATTTGAGCCGTTTGAGGTTGAGACACTGGGGTCATGGGGTCCGAGTGCTCGCCGCCTTTATAAAGACATTGCTAAACGCCTAATCGATGCTTCTCAGGACCAGACGGCTGGCTATTTTCTGGCCCAAAGAATAAGTATCGCCATCCAACGTGGCAACACAGCCAGCATTCTGGGAACCTTCCCAGTCGGCAATGACGCGGAGGATTTTTTAAACGATATTTTGTAATGTAAATATTTTTAGTCTATAATTATGTTTATTTTGTATATTATAAAATCATAAAGAAATTGTATTTCTACGAACTAATGATATGATTGCCCATCGTTCTTATCAACAGTCGTCGTCTTTTATCTCGCTTTGAAGTATTATTTCATACCTTTCCATAATTATTGTTTACAATGTAGTACAGTCCGTGACTCTGTGAATATTTTGACCGTTTTAAACTATGCTTTGCAGTAGTTACTGTTGTAAGGTAATATTTATTATATTTTACAATCTAAGAAAGGCAAATTATCGTCTAGATGAGTCTTTTTTTTGTACGTGGTGGAATGCAGTTAGGTATACACTTAGCATCCGGATAGCAGTAGGTAGCAGGACGGCTTCGCGTGGGGTTAGACTTTCCTTTTGTTTCTTACTTAGAATTAGTGCCAGAGTTTCTTCCGTCCAGGTGCACCCCGTGCAATTAAGAATGATTTGGTCCCGAGATGTTTGGCAATTTATTGATATATTTCTATTACTTCTGCATCGAACCCTTAACATCAATAAATTGCCATAAGTAAGGTTCTTTAAGTTTTGGTTGAGACTCTTGGTAATCAGATTTTTTGCACTCTTTTGCACCTTCACTGTACAACAAAGTAAATAAAATCTTAAACATAATATCCTAACACGTTAATAGAATGCAAATCACGCGTTACTGAGTGGTTGCTTGATCTAACGAGGTATTCCTCGATGATCACCAATTTGATCGTCACCAAAACGATGATATGACATATGACGATACAGAAGAGTTAGTCACATCCATTATATAATTAAACCACACACACACTCCCGCATATGAAGACACACACAACACATCACATATCGTATAAGCGAAAAGTTTTTTTCCGAAGTATTTATGGTCGACGAACGATTGGCCGAATGAACTTTTTACCAAACATCTAATGCTCGATTAGTTTTAAATGCGAAAAACTTCCCGAAGTATCTATGGCTGACGAGCAATTGGCGGACTTAATTTAATCGACAAATTATTAAGAAAAACTCTCATGAGCGAGAATGTATTGCAACTACCCTCCAATTTTCATTATTTTCATTTAATATGCTAGTCCGGTGTTCTTGTGCTCAGTAAATAATCGAAATGAAGGAATTACAGATCGTTCAATCAAAACAAGGAAAAGACATGTTGATTGTAGAAGGATACACGTTTAGGTTGAATAAGAAAGTGGGTGCAAAATGTTACTGGTGCTGTGTGGAGAAATCGAAAATTAATTGCAACGCTACAATTAAAACTAACTTTGACGGCTCCAAACATGTTATTCAAAACGGTTCTGTGATTAAAGACCACCTTCATCCACCGGGTCCAGAAGAGAACGTATGAAATGAAATTAAATGATTTATTTATTTGTATAGGTCACTAAATGGATCTTACGAACATCAGTAGGTACTTAAAACAAAAAAAATGACATTGCTTCTATATTTACATGTACTGCCATTTTCGCAAAGTAATAAGTAGAACCGAGAGAAAGAACCTGGCAATAAAACTCTCGGTCACTCTTTTTCAATAATTAACTCATTTACACATTTTCTTAAGACTAAATGTGGACGAATGTACATTGGTCCCGTGTCAAAATCAAAAAGGGAGTGTATAATGCACCAAAAAATAATATACGTATATAGTCAACAAAGTACAAAATATGCTACAATTACGGTATTTTAGGAGGCGCCTGCACCATGCACCATGCCTGCACCATGCGTATGTAGACGCTTCAAAAATACTCTCAAGAGAAAAGCAGAAACATCCATGGAAAGTCCGTCACATATTATTCAAGCTTGTAAACAAGAAATACAAAATACTGTCTTTCAATTCCAACAATGACGCATTGGGAATGATAATAAATCGAGGAAGGTCGAAAATTTTTCCACAAATTCCAAAGACTGTAAATGAAATTAATGTTTCAGATATATATAATGTGATTAATAACAAAAATTTCCTTATTGGTCGGTAGTGTAGATTAGTATGAGTAATGCCAATCACTCATAGGAAATGCAGTGATGTTTACAAATTGAATATATTCTATTAATTAGAAGGCAAACATTAAAGACAATGAAATTGCAATCCATGCAATTTAATTATGATTCCCTCATGAGTGCTTTTCTTATAATTTAATTTTGTCGATTAAATTAATTCCGCCAATCGCTCGTCAACCATAGATACTTCGGGAAATCAGTTTTTCGCATTTAAAACTAATCGAGCATTAGATGTTTGGTAAAAAGTTCATTCGGCCAATCGTTCGTTGACCATAAATACTTCGGCAAAAAACTTTTCGCTTTTACGATCAATCGAACAAAAGTTGGTCGGCAAATAATTCATTCAACAAAACGTTCATCGACCGTGTGTATTTCGCATAATCGTTGCGGACCCAAATTCATTCGGCCATTTTGGACATAACCCAATATTAAGGTGCCCGGTGACGGCAATAGGCTTGCCCCCTATTACGTGGGACTAAAATGCTGGCAAATTGTGGGTGTGTAATGCACCTCTGTCTACCCTTTCGGGATATAGGCGTGATATGTGTGTGTGTGTGTGTGTGTGTATAATGACGTATCAAAATCTAAGATCAAAGGATATTTTCATAAGATTAATTTAAAAGGTGTAGGTATATACTTAAAGCTGATAGTAAAACATTGACTAAAACAATCGACAGCAAACGCTGTGGATATTGAGTTTTAATACGTTGATAGTATTAATAAGGTAGGTACTACGCGTGTTGTTGTTCAAATATTTTATTAAAGAAATACGGTTGTCAATAATTTCATTATGTATGACTATCGACATTTTAACCGAATTCACAAAATAATGTTTCCAATTAGGTACAATTATAGATTAATTACCTATACAAATTATGTAACAATACTTACAATATTTCGAAGAGATTGTTTACAAAATCCTTCACGTAATTGCCGACTGGGAAGGTTCAGAATGTTGTTTGCTTTGCCTCGTTGCCACCTTGGGCTACGCAACAGTCAGCCCCAAAGAGTAGTACCTATGTTGGGGGTAATCTTTGAAACCACTAAATATAATTGTCGGTTTTAATTTAAATTTAAAGTTCCAACCCGGTCTTTGCGTATTCCACAACTGTTCACTGTATCCAGTAGTAATAATAACGTATCCCAGTATGATCCACTACCTCGAATGTGTAGGAAAGGACAGTGTCGAAAATGGGCCGGAGGCGCCGGATCCTGTCCACGATGCCGGCAAATAAAGCTATTTGTCTATATTTATGTTACATTTTTATATATTTAATATGTCAAGATTTCTGGTGTGTGGTAAACTCTTTATTTTAATAAGTAATTTTTGATTTAAATAAATTGTCTAAAGTATGATCCGTTTTCCGTGACGCCAAATTGTTGCCAGCAATCAATTACATTTAAGAAAAATATTAATCGATTTCACTTATTCTAAATCGATTCTTGACTAGATTTCATATTTTAATGGTTTTTTATACAGTACTGAGGCACAAATAAATTAATTGAGCGAAGCGAGCCGAATGCGAGCGGAGCGCTCAACGGGTGATCAAATTATTTTTCAAACGATTTGTTTTAAATTGTTTCTCGGCGAATACTCGGCCGATTTGGGATTTTCTTGCACTCATCAATAGCTTACAGAATTTCCCAGGTTATTACGATGCCAGAATTTTCAATTTAAACTCGCTTCGCTCACATATATGCTGCAGCGTAACGGTACGTTTCGCGACTGCGGCAACCTAGTATTGTTTTTATTTTTCTTATAAGTAAGTGTTAAATAATGAATATAATGGAGGTAGCAGGATTGACATTTTAAATTGATATAATTTTTAATCAGCTCTGTAATGTTTGTACTTGGCAACTATTTGTGTGATCCACAAATATTTGTTTCGGAGTTTGGGTATTTTCTATGTACAATATGTATGTATTTAGAAATAAGTATACATGGGGCACACTAAAAGTTTTGCACTTCTAGCTAATCGGAACTATTTGAATTTCGAATGTTATATTTTTTTAAACGTTGCAACCTTCTTAGTAATAAAAAAAAACAATTGGCGGGAAATCATTTGTCAATTGTTTTTATCACACATCAAAGTTCTGCGTATGCAACGAAAATGGAATTAAGTCGAAAAGATTTTAGAGGTTTGATTTTTAATGATTTTAAAAGTTCTCTCTATCCGCAAGACTGTGGCACTCGTCTTCAAAATGCTTTTGGGAGAGAATTGAGCACCAGGAGGCGATGGTTTGCTGAATTTGAGGAGTTCGTGAAGGACGGCCTTCAACTGCCGTCAACGAAAATAATGTGGCTACTGTTAAGCGGTTAATTGATGAAAACCCGCGGATTACCTATGAGACAATTCGAGGACTATTGGGGATTGGTATGAGTCAAATCCAGAAAATTTTACACGAAGAATTGAAAGTTCGGAAACTTTGTTGTCGTTGGTTCCTTCATGAACTGACAGAGGAGCAGAAGCGGGCTCGCGTGGAATGGTGCTCACAGACGCTACTGAAGTACGACCACGGACATTCTAATGCTGTTTATGACATTGTCACAGGTGACGAAACGTGGATTTATTGTTTTGAACCCGAAAAGAAACAGCAATCTTGTGAATGGGTGTTTGAAAATGAGAACAAGCCCACAAAAGTGAGGCAGGCGAGAAACGTTGGTAAAAAAAGGATCGCGTTTTTTTTTCTCAGCTATGAGTCTCAACTGTACAATTCCACTTGAAGATCAAAAGACTGTTGATGCCGAGTAGTATTCTATCATTTGTTTGCCCAGGGTGTTAGAAAATGTTCGCGAAAGACGACCCAAAAGCTGCGTTCTCCTATATCATGACAACGCTTCTTCACACACGGCCAACAAAACAAAGTCATTTTTAGCTTCCGTAAAAGTACAACTCGTCACCCATCCTGCGCATAGCCCCGACCTAGCACCCTGTTATTTCTTTATTTTCCCCAATATCAAAGATTTGATGAGAGGTTTCACTTTTACCAACTCCGAAGAGGCAGTGATAGCGTTCAATCAGCACGTAGAAAACATGCCTTCAGATCTGTGGTCCTCCTGTTTTAAAAAATGGTTCGATCGCATGAAAATATGTTTAAAATATAAGGGAGAGTATTTTGAAAAGTAATAAACATAATATTTTGGTTTTAACATTGTTGTTAACATGTTGTAACTTATAGTGTGACCTACGTATAAGTATGTTTATCAGTCGTCTAGATCCCATAACACAAGCTTATATTAGCTTAATTTGGGTTAGATGACGTTGTGTGAGAATGTCCAAAAATATTTATTTATTTATATTAAAAATTTAAACAAATCCAATATAAGCGTCAAATCACTGATTTCTTACTGTAAACCTTCGGCTGTAAATAAGTATAGGTATATAGCATAGTTTGCATTTCCTATTACCTATCCATATACTCGTAATATTATAGCGCAGCGCACCTTCAAATCTCATCTGATGCGCTGGGTTGGTTCTCTTCTTATCTTCAAGGACGCCAGCAATCGGTTCGCATTGATGAAAAGTTCTCGAATTGGTGTGATATTGGTGCTGGCGTTCCTCAAGGCGGAATACTGTCTCCTCTACTTTTTTCATTATTTATAAATTTCTTAACACACGAACTTCGTAGTGCGTATCATCTGTATGCTGACGATCTTCAATTATATACTCAGGCTAGGGTGGACGGTCTGCCTGTGGCAATCGGCGAGGTTAATCGGGATCTGGAGAGCATTAAGGATTGGTCTGAGAGGTTTGGGTTGTCCGTTAATCCAGGCAAGTGCCAGGCCATCATTATCGGTTCATCGCGTAGGGTCAATCAGGACCTTATTCTCACGCTCCCGCCCATTTATTACAATGGTATTGTTATACCTATCAGTAGTGACGTGAAGGATTTAGGCTTGCGTATCGACTCAACCCTCAGTTGGAGTGCGCAGGTAGCTTATGTCGGCCAGAGGGTTACAGGGATGTTAAGGTCACTGTATCCTCTGAGAACGCTTTTACCGACCAAGACCAAGATAACGCTTGTGCACACTTTAGTACTTCCTGTCATTGATTATGGTGATGTGTGTTACATCGACCTGAATGCAGATCTCCTCAATAAACTTGACCGTCTTCTAAACAATTGCATTCGATTCGTTCATAATCTTCGCAAGTTCGATCATGTTTCTGGCTTCCGTTCCGAACTGCAGTGGTTACCCATACGTTAGCGGCGTAGCTGTCGTGCACTGATGATACTTTATACCATTTTACATTCTCCTTCTACCCCTTCTTACTTGTCTTCCAACGTCCAGTATCTATGCTCTAACCACAATCGCAACTTGCGCTCTGCTGACAATCAGCTTCTTTTGTGCCCCAGTCACACATCTAGTCTTGTCCACTCTTCGTTCTATGTTCAATCTGTCCTTCTTTGGAACGCCCTTCCTCTAGATATCAGAATGTCCACTAACCGTTATATTTTTAAAAGAAAAGTTCGTCAGCACTATCTTAACCTACTGACAGAGTCGTCTCAGTAACTTCCTAGTAAGTGGTCGTTATTATTTGGGTATGTGTATGTTTACTGTTCAGTAGGTATATAATGTTATGTATGTGTGGTATGCATATGTATGTGGGTATTCTTATAGTTATGTGTACAATCTATTTCATATTATTATTAATGTTATGTGTAGTTTATTTGGGTACATATTTATGTAAGTAAGTCTTTTAGTATCTATAATAGTCAAGTGTACCTTATACGCACCTACTCAGTCGATTCTCTGCATCACCCTAAGGTTGGCTGGTAGAGAATGCCTTTGGCATTAAGTCCGCCTTTGTACATATTCTTGTGCATAAAGATTAAATAAATAAATAAATAAATAAATATAGCAATGTCCCGAATGTGCGTACGAGCGTAGAGAATTTAGCGCATAAGCTACGTAAAGCTTTTGCGATCTAGTTTAGTGCATAGATTACACGAGTATGTACAATTTGCTCGAGTTTCATATGTAAATAAGTATCTTTAGAGTTGTGTTATATTTTTGGTTTTCTCCGCAAATAGCCACAATTCCAACTCCTTACTGATTGATCGTTCTTACTTGTGTTGGGTCTCCGTTTTGTCGAGGATAAAGATACTAAGCGATAGTATACCCGTTTGTCTTAAATTAGGTTTTCGTCATAAGTGTGTTTGTGTGTGTGTTTGCAGAAAAGTTATTGATGTGACTGCCTAGATGGCGCAGTGGTATGTGTAATATTGTCTAAGCGACTGCCGTCCCAGAATCGATTTTGGGTCGAATCAAATATTTGTGTGATCCACAAATGTTTCTTTCGGAGTAAGGATGTTTCCTATTTGTAATATTTATGTAAGAATTTAGAAATATAAGTATGTTTATCGTCGTTTAAATCCCATAGCAAAAGCTTATATTGGCTTACTTTGGGCTGGATGGCGACAACGTCATCACAAGATAATTATCACAAGATAATTACAAAAATATAAAAAAGAGGTATGGCTGTATCATGGACACAACCGTTTGTTGTGTACACTACGTGAATACGTCTCGTAACGCGAGCGATATTTTTCCATACAAATTATTATAAACATATACATAGCATCACGCCTTTTTCCCCGAAGGGGTAGGCAGAGGTGTGCAAACACACCCACATCTCGCCAGCTATGTAGGTCCCATGTAATAGGGGGCGAGCCTATTGCCATTTACCGGGCATAGTACCATTGTGCCACCGAGGTAGTAAGGTAAATTATTAAATGTTTTCATAATCCTATCAAACGATTTTAGGGTACTGTCAGCAAAAGCTGAAAAAAGTACCCTTATACGCCCGTCGTTCTCCGTCTGTCCGTCCGCGTTCCGTACGTGTCACTTTTCAATCTGACACTGACATGTTGATAGTACCCTTGGAGCATTACGCGATTGCGCGCTTAGCGTAACCGCACTCCAGCCTTGTTTAAGATGACAAAGATCTTTGAAATTTACTAATGTAATAAAATGTGACGAATGAAGTTCAATCTTTCAACACGGTTTTTCAATTTACCACATGTAATACATAATACCTGTTGAAAAATGTGTTGGTACTTAAAATATGCATTTATTTATAAGCAGCTAAGACTCAGTATTCTCCATCGTAATACGTTATTATTCAATATTCTCTATCATAATACGTTATTATCTGCTTTTTTACACATTTCACAGAACTGAATTCCGTTGCATTTTATTTATGCGATTATAACAACTATCGGTTCGGGCGTGAAACACTCAATCCAATTAAAACGACTGTTCATTCAGAAGATTTTGTATATGTAACCAAGTAGATTAAAGAATATCTGCCCACTTTACTACCCAGACGGGGTCAAAGTAATGCTGATGCACCGGTTTTAAAACTAGGAGACATGGTATTAGTAGTGGATGATCCGTCACCCCGATGAACAATGGCATCGAGGGGAAATAATAAAGAATCAGGAGTATTCAAGCGTCGAATAAGAAGTAGTAACCCTCCCGCACTCAGAAAAAAAGGGGAGAAATGTAAGCTACTTTCCAGCTTTTGATATTTGTCTTTGTTTTTGAAATTATTGTCATTTAGGGGAAAGGAAAAAATAAATGATTACTGTCACTACCAAACCAGCGAATAGCAAATTCATATTATTTTCTTAGCTTCATTTTCAATCCACCACCAATAAGTGTGGTGAGCATGCTAAAGAAATTAAATAATTTTCTCCCCAACCCTAGACGTAGAACGTGATTGATGATCAATTTCAAGAGCAGGATGTAAGACGTGTTTGAACTAACTGAACATATTGATGCAATTTGTGGGCATGTAACTGATATCCGTACCGTTAGATTAGTGAGAAAGTAGGGCCCTCCCTGCGTTTCCGAGTCCCTACTCGGAAACGCAGTCTTGGACAATGTAGCGGAAAAGAATCCACAAGGAAACTCTATTAAGTTAGCAAACGACGCTCAGACGGAATTAAATTTAGATTGAAATTCTCTTCTAAAGTGGCTACTCCTTTAACATTCGTCTTAAACAAGTTATTAACAATTGAATCCAGACATTAATATGGGGCCATTAATTGTATTAAGTTTTTGAGAATCGCGATATATCTAAATGTTCCTTGATGATTAAGTAAGCAGTTCTAAACAAACTACAGAAACAAACTTCAAATTCATTTTTACAATGTACTATTTCCTATAACATTGTTTTAGTTATACTTACGAAGATAAGATCCATAACTTATGGATATTGTTGCCAACGGCTCGCCTGTACTGATGCTATTGGAGGAGCTGTAGATTTTTGCTGGGTTCTATCAAGAGTTTTGAGGTATAAGTCATCCGTATCTACAGATGGTACACCAATCACAGTCGATCAAGACTCAGGCAACTTACTGACGATGGCAAAGACTCGCCTATTATTGTATGACTAATAAGCCTCGGTTTAAGGAGAGAAATTCAGGTAAGAAGTAAATAAAAAGCGTGGTCATTAAAAATGATGTATGTATTAACTTTAAATTAAAATATTGATGACTTATCAAAGGAAGCCATTTCTCACTATCCTGAAGTATATCTGAAAACATTAAAAATAAGATTATTATAATTAAAAATGGTATTAAACTAAAGACGAGTAAATGTTTATTTTAATTGATTACAAATAAATCCCAATAACTCTCTCACCACTTATACTACCATGCTCTACATATTCTTAAACTGTTTTAAATAATGTTTACTAACGTGAAAAAATAATAAACCCATGACTACGTGCATAAATCATTAACATCCAAACGTAAAAGCTATTTGGATTTAAAGCCACCACCTCGCCGAAGAGCCAACTTTTTTTAAATTAATTACATTTGTCAACTACAATTACTGTCTACCATCTCAATCTATATTAGAATACCTATTTGCAATAAAACTCTTTTCCTAATTCAACAAACTCATCTATCAATTTGAAGGTGAGATTTACGTCGGCTTGCGGCTTGGTGGCATCCTTGATAATAATATGAATGAATGAGTTTTATGTACGAGTATTAGCGCCAAGCGAATATACAAAGCGTTACCACCATTTTGTGATCAAAAACTGCATTTTGAAATTTATTTAACACAATGTTATAGCAGTGCTACAAAGTTCATAAGTTTCCGTATCAGAAGATTATTCAAAAGTAATGTTCCATAAGGAAGTAACTGAGAGAATCTCAAAAATATTATTATGGATTTTACACTATTCTTTAAAATGAAATGTGAAATAATTTAAGTAATATTTTATGGATCTTGGAACACTGTAAACTTGTGTAAAATTGAAACTGCAAAATTATTAAAATAATTAGTTTCATGCTTTATAGTGCTTTAAGCAATCGGTACATACTATGATTTTGTCAGAGCACTACGTCGCGAATATTCCGATGAATGTTATTATTTTTAACTTTAGACGTTCGCTTTTACACCGTATTAGAAAAAGGAACGGGTGGTCGGCCACGAAATCAGTCGTAGTTCTAAACGAGGCCCTGACACCGATGGTAAACTCTGAAAAGTTCGTTAACTTTTAAGAATGACTTATTTTATGAATGTTTTTGTAGGAACATTTTGGTGACGCCAGACTTTGATACATAATATGACATGTGTTGAACACTTATTACATTTTTTTTTGAAATATTTATTTACTATTTTGAAGTCCGCCCTAACGTCCATTGCCATTCGATTTTGTAACTGGAGTTCTTGTATTAATTCGACACTTTTACATAAACTAATAAAATAATAGGTAAATGGGTTAATAAAAGTACATAGTGTTAGGAATCGAAAAAAAGAAATGGCTTGCACACTAAACTAAACTAACTTGTTAAAATGAAAAGAATTACTACAGAAGAAAGGCATTCTTAGCGTTTTAGCAGCAGTGTTAACTTTGGAACAATAAAAAAATACATACATCTTTAACTAACCCTGAATATAAAATAAGCATATAAAAATGAAAATACAACAGTATTATATTCCAAAAAAAATCTTCTGTTTTATTTTAACAGTGATGTGATGAGGTTTAAACGTACTTACATTTTCACTGATCTCAAGAGGAAATGAAGTAAAACTCATGTGAAGAGTAAAACAAGAAACGTACTTAAATATGTATCTACTTATAATAAAAGCTACTTTGACAAGTAAATTATAATAATTATAAATTTTTCTTATGTCCACGGGTGACGATATTATGAGACTAACATTTTCTTGAGAGAACAGCATGATTAAATGTAACGGTTAATAAGCAAATTTTATACTAAAGTTAGTGATAAATAAGTACCTAAGAATGCATAACTCCATTAAACAAAATGTTTGCTTTCTCCAATAAAAAGAATACAAATGGATGATCCGCAACGAAACGTTTCGGACGGGATATTGATACACTGGTTATTGATACACCAAATTCTGTAAATTAAAAAAGAAAAAGAAAATATTTTAAGTTTTTTTGGTGCAGTTTATCCTTCTTCTTTTTTTAAAAACGTAGGTCCATCGTTCATCGATGATTTCAACAACGTCAAACTAATACTTGATTTTTCCCCGCACAGAAGAACTAGTTACTCTGAACTAGTTTGCGGTGAGGGACAAGGATACGTTGTTCGGTATTGCAACTGAGCGTTTGAGCCTTGATTTTTTCCCAGCCCCAGAGGTAACCTAAAAGGCTACCAGCGAGAGGCTGGTTCGCCAAAAGTACAAGTCCTTGGGGCAGTTTTTTTTTATTTGGCTGCTCTCACGTCCGTTGCCGGGCGTCTCTGGCTTGTACGCAGAAGGTATTAGTAGAAACCTAATGTGGTGTATTCATCGTCTCATGCTTAACGTGACAGTTAACAGATGTATCGTCAGTCAGTCGCTCGAGTCATTCGTGTTCAGACGAGTCGGACTGAGTGTTCGTTTAGTGTCATAAATAATACGAGTGCTCTGGCGCTGGTGAGCCGTAAATGATCAAAATTGCAGAACGTTACACCCAGTAAGTACATATTGATGATGCCGTGTTTAGTTATAAGACCAAGATAGTGTTATTTAATTTTACTAGGTGTGCAATGCATGCTGCTAATTGTAAATGTTGAGCGGAGCAAATGTTTTTATTATATATCAGAATCAGAATCGAACACTTAAATTAATTAATCGAATGAAAAATAAATCTATTTTCATTGTTGACGCACATGTTTCCATGGCAACCATTTAATCATCTGGTTTTTCGGTGATGTCCAGGACATTTTCGGTGATTATTCCTCCGTGGTCAGCTCTATTTTCATTATTTCAGAGACATGCACTCCCGGGTATGATGTCGACCAGCATGCCAAATTTGGTCAAAATCGGTCGAGCTGTTTGGGAGGAGTTGGCACACAAACGATTTACACTTGTCGCCTAAGATTGAGCTCCACTTCGCTCCGCTCAACAAAACAAACACTTCTGCTGTAAATGTCATTATATATTTTTTGACCAACATAACTTCCGCAAACTGACAAACCATCGCCTACCCCCAGAAAGAGTACATTATAATGAAGTATATTTTTTTGCGTTCCTACTACAGTACATCGGCCAGACTGAAGGTATACCAACAATGTTAAGTGGCCTAAGAAAAACCGTTTTCCTTAATTTGAGAGGTAGGAAATGCCTTTTTTGCGAATGAAATATTTGTGACTGTGCATGAAACAATTAAATAAATAGAACAATTTGAAACTTCAGAAGATTTTTCACACTGTATATTGAAAAAATTACAAAAATAAGTAGGAACCTAAGTGTTTATAGAAACACTACTATTACACGCATTTACAGTAAAATTGAACATTTTAACACAACAAAACATTAAAAAATCAGAATAGGTACAGTTTTACGCAATAATTTATTTGTAAAAATTTTGGTTTAAGTAACAATCTATATTTATTATAATATCAAAACAAATAGGTGTTTGTACCTATAATATATACTCGTGTTTCAGCTTTTAGATATTAGTAAGGACTCCGTTAAACAATATAACCGAGAGCTCTCCAATTCCGCCCGTTCTTAAAAAGAACAGGAACGGATGATCTGCTTGAAATTGTTGAGGTTGTTGAGGGTTAAAGCCTGATCCACCCAGACCTGTGAACTCTGTAATAATGGCAAAATTCGGATGAGCTACAAAATATTTTTCTGATAATTTGTCATGATAAAATTTGGAGACCATGGTACGAGCCATAGTCTCCAGCGCAGCGGAAGGAAATTGAACGTATGCTATGCGCATGCATGCTTGCGATGGAGGCTGCCAAGACGGAGAGTAACCTCCCCTATGAGTTGATCCCAACTGGGTGACATTCAGTTTTGTGAATTGCAAATATTAATGAAAAACCAGGGATATACGACGTGTCACGAGGGAGGCCGCATCAACAGTGGACGATAGTGTGTTGACGATATTGAAAAATAAAGTAAAATACTTATTCTATTTCAATTATATTTTATTTCTTTTTAATGGTTAAGCCAAACTGTTGTTATAGAGTTATATATTTAGGTAACCCCTGTTCCTATTTTGATGTCTTTTTTGCAAGCTCAACGAACGCGCATTAGAACTGAAGATTTTGATATGAAAGAAAATAAAAGTATTTAAATGATAACTCATGCAACCAGTCTTGTGAATGCAACAAATATTATATTTCAATAAATATATTGTTAAACATACTACAGTCGGAAGACTCCGTTAAATAGAATATTTTTATTCTGCCGAAGCCAAAACACAAATGGATGGTCGGCGTTGAACGTTGGTGGATCTGAGATTAAGGCACTTTCAACTACAATTGTAAATTCTGAAAACACAATATATTTAATTAATGATTCAATTTCACAGAAAGTACTTAACATCAATGTGATGATTTTGATGGAACGGACACCCATGGTTTCGATAGTGGGAAAACTAATAGAGTAAATTGTATTTTTTTTCTTATTCATTGTAAAACATTATTTCTTGTTATATAACATTGTTTATTGTTATATGTCACATTGTTTCTTGTTATAAAACATTGTTTTTAAACAAAACTAAATACTGTTATTTTTTACCATTTATTAGGTATGAACGTAACGTTGAAATATTATATCTTTAGTACGAAATGGTGCAAACCTAAATTAAATATAATTTTTTTTTGAACATTCACTATTTCCCTTATAATATCTAAATGAACCTCAGTCGTAATACTATAATCAATGGTACAATATCTTACGGATATTACACCGTGAACACGGGTTTTTTACTCAACCGGGAAAAATCGTAAGGTATTGTCTCTTTCTTAGTACTAAAGTATATTTTTTTGTAGCTGAATAAACTGATATTGAATCCCTTGATGGTGTTTTTCTTGGCGATGATAGCATTTGTTAGTTTTGGATGTACGATACTAATAAGGGTACCCTACAATATCAACATGACAGGTCCATGTCCATGTCACTTATAAAATAAATTAATAAAATAACAATAAGGTTAATTATTGTTCCTCCGTGACCATGGCGCTTGCAATAGTGCCGAAATATCGGAAACTCGACAACAAAATAATAATACATGGTAAATATCCCGAATACATTTCCAAAGTTTATAAGGTTAATTATTATTGTATAAGTAAAGAAAGAGATAATAAAAATGGCATATTCTAGATATATTATAAGTTCTGCATCCAATTTATACCTTGTAAAGGATTCTAATTACGGAAGAAACCATTAAACAGAGTTATTTTATTATGCAGCAACCAAAACAAAAATGGATGGTCAGCGTTGAACTTCCTTGGTTCCGAAATTATGAGACTGTCTAGGACTACACCGAATTCTGTAATAAAATGCTGAGTTAAATATAACAAAATTGTAGTAGCCTTAAGTTAAGAAACTGCATGAAGATCACAATGATTATTTTGAAATTATAGTCCTCATACATGATCGGGCATAATTAACAAAATAGTGTAATCGGTGAAAATATGAAATGTAGACTCTTTTTTTTAAGTTCCTCGGGCGCCTCTGGTGAGCACACAGAGAATTTCCAGTGGCACCCGGCGGACGTTGGACACCTGTGTGCCCTCTTCGGGGGTTTGGTTTCATCCCACGTCGTTTCAATTGTAGACTGTCATAATTTAGCTTTGTTTTGGCTAAATTATGTTATTAAGGCGCCTTTGCCTTTATTAATGGTAAACCAATTGAGGCGGTAATTGCATTCCGATATGCACCAGATTTTATACACCGTCATTATTGTCGGTAGATTGGTCGGTAGGTTGACTATTAACTCTCTTAAAATACAATTGTACACGCTCCGTTCATCTACCGTTTTATTTCACTGAATTTCTTAGCTAATCCACACACATTTATTACTTTATTTATGGTTTCAGGTAGATAGAAAAAAAAATACTTTAAATTATTCATTGTATTTTTGGATTGACACCCAGTAAAATTATATTCCACTATTCGCTGTTTCTATAACGTGTGGACTTAAATCTGGTTCATCTTCTTTTGAGAACAATTATATGTCCATTCTGATTTAAACTCATTTCGATAAAGTATGGTTTCTTTAAGTTTATTAATTTTAATTATCTGAAAATGACTACACAATCATGAACATTTTTCAAGGCAGAGGTTTTATTTGGAGCTCTTAATTATTTATTTTTTACCTTCTTACACTCACAATTAACTAAATATTATTTGCCTATATTATTATGTATCAAAGTCGCACGCCATCCAAAATATTGAATAATCGACATGTATTAAAAAATAAATGTACAGAGCGGTCATTATTAAATAATTTCCGAGTAAAATATTGTCAAGAGGCTTAAAACTAAAACAAAAACAGAGATTCTGCGTATACACTAATGGCTATTTAAACACACCTTTGTGCTCTACACTGCCTATTAGATTACTAATGGGATGGATGGTTTAGCATAGGAAAGTTTGTTGTGTTAATGTTAAACTTGCTAATTATTATAAGCTTTATAATGTTCATGCACGAGATGCAAGGAAAGCACGGATATAAAACCAGGTACCTATGATTGGAAAACGCCAGTAAATAACTGGTTCTCTTTTTGTCTTAAGAAGAACAAAAACGGGTGATCTGCTCTGAACATAGGTGGATCTATTGTAGCACTAAGATACGCAACACCAAACTCTGGAATTGCAGAAACGAATAAAATAGTCAATAATTATTAGATACAATGAACAGGGCTTATAATAATATAAAATCTGGTTAAAATAACTATGTGCCCCAACAATTTCATTGATTTGTACATCACATACATAACATCGTTGATGTTAAACCGTAGACAGGTGTTTTAAAATAATTTAGAACTGTGGTTTACTATTTTGCAGTAAAGACAGATATTCTTTTTTGATATCGTTCGGAATTTAATTTACTAACATTAAAATAAATTGTCAATAATTTATACTAGTTTACCTTAGATCAAAAATACCTTTTTTTTTTTTTTTCTCTTTTTTTTTTTTTTTTTATATTTGGTTCGCCAAATTGACGCCGCCCGCCTGGTGGTAAGTCGTGACGACGTCTAGCGATTGTGGGCCACTCTCACAGCACACATTACTATTGAGAGTGGCCCTCAACTTGACGACCTACTGATGTGCCTCTTCACGCTCCGCTTAAAGAACCCAGGATTATATGTGGGAGGAAACACGTGCACAGGCAGGGCGTTCCAGGCCACTATCGTTCGGCAGAGAAACGAACGTTTAAAACGTTCGGTTCTCGCGAACATGCTATCCACTGTGTGGGGGTGGCATCTCTGCCCGGCACGAGTCGTTCGGGATCGGAAGGAAGAGGGTGGGATCAGATTGAAGAAATCTTCAGAACACTCGCCGTGGTAAATACGGTAGAATGCGGCCAAGGAAGCTATTGTTCGGCGCTGAGCTAGCGGCTCAAGGCTTCCCGTTACCTCCGGACAACCTATAATACGGATAGCCCGTCGCTGCATAGCGTCGAGAGCGTCCAGCAGATACTTCGCGGAGCCGTCCCAGAGGTGAGAGCAGTATTCGACGCAGGGTCTAATCTGCGTCTTGTACAGCAGACACCTCTGGTCCGGTGTAAAGAATCTCTTTACCTTATTCAGTATTCCTAGTTTCCGCGAAGCTAGCCCTATACATCTTTCGATGTAGTTTTTATTATTGAGCTCTCGACGAACGTCTATGCCAAGGATATCAAGGTTGTCCTTCATTGGGAATAATGCATTCTGAAGAGAGGGTAGGGGAAGGAAAGGGGATTTCTTCGCAGTAAATGCACACGCCTGTGTTTTGCGGGCATTGAACTCGACCAGGTTCTCGGTACCCCATTGAGAGATACTGTCGAGGTTACGGTCGAGATCAGCCACGAGTCGTCGTCTCTCCTCCTCAATCTCAGATCGCCCCGCCGTCGGACGAACCGAGTAACTCCCGTGCAGTGTGCTGTCATCTGCATAGCAATGAATGTTCCCGAGGGATAGCATATCATTGATATGCAGAAGAAAGAGAGTTGGTGATAGTACGGACCCCTGCGGTACCCCGGCATTCACTTGCAAGAAGCGAGAAGCCTGGCCATCGCAGAGGACCCGCACTCGGCGCTCGTTCAAAAAGCTGGCAATCCAGCTGCACAGTTGAGGAGGTAGACCATATTCCGGAAGCTTGGAAAGGAGCGAAGCATGCCAGACCCTATCGAAGGCTTTGGCGATGTCCAGGCTAATAGCCAAGGACTCGCCGTGCCTTTCCATAGCCCCACCCCAGACATGCGTTACGAATGCCAGAAGATCACCCGTTGATCGCTTTGGCCTGAAGCCGTATTGTCGATCATTGATTAGCGAGTGATCCTCTAGGAATTGCATGAGCTGCTTATTTATAAGGAGCTCAAGCACCTTGCAAATGACTGAGGTGACAGCTATGGGTCGATAGTTGCCTGGATCGGACCGATCCCCTTTCTTGGGGATCGGTTGTACGTTCGCCTCCTTCCAGACCTCCGGCACGAGCCCTGAAGAGTATGACAGGCGGTACAGACGCGTTAATACTGGAGACAACTCAGCTGCACATTTTCGTAGCACCACCGCCGGAATGCCGTCAGGGCCACTGGCTTTCCGCGTGTCGAGTGACCGCAGCACTGCCCGTACATCACATTGCCTGATAACAATATCAGGCAATGTGATGTACCACAGTTGGCGATGGCGGGGGGCTGCAGGCCACGGTCGTCGACCCGGGAATTAGCCGCAAAGAGGTCTGCGAGCATATCCGCTTTCTCTTGGGCTTTGTGAGCCAGTGTTCCATCTGGGTAACGCAGCGGTGGCAGCGAGGGCTGACAAAAGTTAGATTGCACGGCTTTGGCCAGTTGCCAGAATCCACGGCTGCCCGTGGGATGGGAAGTGAGCTCCTGACCAAGCCGCGCGACGCGCTGGGCATCCGCTCTCTTAAAGGCCCTCTTACTCGACTTTGTGGCCCGGTTGTACGCTGCTTTGAGGTGGCCCACGTTTGGGTCGCGCACAGCCCGGGCCCTGATCCAGGCGCGATATGCCGACTGTTTTTGTCGAACAGCTTTGGCACAATCTCGCCCGAACCAGGGACGGGCTCTGCGGATACTGGCGACATCAGTGAAAGGGATGTAATAATCCATCCCTAAACTGATCTCGCCAGCAATAGCAGAAGCACTATCCGAAGGAGCCTTTCCTACAAAGCAGCGCTGGCTCCAGGGGACGGACGCAAAATAATCGCGTAGACCGTCCCAATCCGCTGACGAGTAGTGCCATAGTCGTCGTAACGTTTGTACAGGACGTGCAGGAGGTGACACCTTCATGCCAGCGTGAACAACACAGTGGTCGGAACTACCCAGTGGGGCTCCTACCGAAACACTGTACTGGGCTGGGCGACTCGTCAGCAGTAGATCCAGCAGAGCGGGTGCGTGATCTGACCTGTCTGGTATAACGCATGGGCGGCTCTACCCGCATGATCAGTCTTGAGGGACCCCAGCCATTCAATGTGATGGCCATTGAAGTCCCCCAGAAACACTAGGTCAGCGTTCGGGAACCGCAGCTGCGCTTCATCAGCCGTCTCGCTGAGGTACTGGAAGAGCTTTGTTGTCTCAGAATCCCCTGTGTGGGATCGGTAGATGCACACGTAGATCTGGCTCATAGAGCCATGGTCTACGTGCAGCCAAAGGACGGAATTGGAGGGGTTCTCTAGGCAGCGCAACCGGCGGCAGCAAACATCCGCCCTAACGAACACGCACACCCCGGCTTTGTCTCGAAATTGTTCCTCGATGACATAGCCGGGGTAACACAGGTAAGACGTGTCGTCAGGGCGGCGTATTTGTGTCTCCGTGAGGAACATCACAGCGGGCCGTGCCGTCTCAAGGTGGTGGTGGACGGTATCGAGGTTCGCATGGAGTCCACGGATGTTAGTGAACTCCACCTCGAAATGTGAAGTTGTGGGGTTTCCTAGGGCCGCTGTGTAACGTTTATTTCTTTTTTGTTGCACTGCCATTGTAGATTTTGAAGAAGCGTGAAGACAGGGTGACATTTGGTGCAGCAGTAAGTGACAAAGCGCAGGGGCTAGCTTTGTCTAGAACCGTGTGGTTAGGTCGGAGCCGACTCGCCGGACGGAAGGGCTCCCAAACCCCCCTGATGCAAGGCCGCCGCTACCCCACACCGGTTACCACCCGGAGCGGCGATCCCACATCAGGATTATGCGCAACATGTGGGGTAGCCTCCTGGGGTGGTTGGCCCCAGGCGGGCCCCATGACTGTGTTGCGGGCGGCCGCGGTAACGCCGTTGCTAAGGGTCTCCCTGGCCGGCGAATCGACCCACACCACCCACACTAGACTCCGTTTCGCCCCCACTGGTCCCATGCCTGCTGCACCATACATCGCCCCGGGCCCGGCGGTGCAGCTGCTGAACCCCTAACGCAACCCAGCCTGGGCTGGGTTACTTGGGGGGCTTTAGCACAGCTGCACGGTGGTACCCCCCCGGACCAACACTGTTGTACCACCTGGTACCCACGTAGGGGCCGAAGCCACTCCATAGGTACCGTAAATTAACGAGCCTCGTCCGTTTATCAGCAGGTGCGCCACTAGCAGGTGAGGTCGCTGGGGCCCTATAGATGTTGGTAGAGCCCCTTTGCACCCAAAAATTAGAACCCTAGATTACCGATCAGGAAACGGCACCACTTCACCTCGGTTCACTATCGAAAATTGCACACCTGGGCGACTCAGCCCCTTCGCTTCGCGAGAGGATGGGGTGTCATACTTTCGAAAAAGTATAAATCAGTTCACATTGTTCATTGCTTTTCATGTTCAATAACTGCTAAGAATATTATGTTTTTTTTGAACTGTGCAAACTACGCGCTTGCATGCTCTTCTAACTCTCGCGTTCAATGTCCATAATACGATCTCGCTCACACCGCAATATTAGAACAAGTCTCATACAGAAAGATGGAGTCGTCATGTAATTATTTTTAATTTTTAATTAATGTTTAAATTTTTTTTTTCAATTATCTCTTTTTGGTATTAAGTTTTCCCCATAATGCAATAAGACGAGAAAAATGGAGGCGTATTATAGCACGTGAAAGAAAAAATGAAATGTTCAAACCTAATAATTCTACTGTAGTTTGTTCAAAGCATTTTAATAAGGAAGATATTAATTTTACTAAGTTGTTATCGATAAATTGTTAAAATGGATTAAATAAATTAAAAATAACAGCCGTGCCAAATATTTTACAGGTAAGGGAGATATTTATTATATTGATAAGTCTTAAATACTTTGTATTCTTAATACCAAATGAGTGACCAAATAAAATAGAATTCATAATAAGTACCACCTAGGATTTTCAAATGTTTCATGTGTACCCATAAATTTATTTGATTAATTGTTTATTTTAGGTTACAGGTTATAAAATAAAATACATTGGATGTACCTATTTGAATTGTTTTATTTTGTAACCTAATTGATCAATTTTACGGTAATTTTTACTACTACTTTTAAGACTTTTATCAAAGTTTTTATCCAAGACCTTTAATAGCAGCCCAGCTTATTATACCTTGTTGAATAGCTAATGAAATGTAGATATTTTTAAGGGTATCTGCAGCCTAGGTGTAATAGATTTTTTTTTACTTTTGCTGGTTGAAGTTTGATTTGTACTGATTTTTTATTGATGCTATAACTATCGATCTTCTATCTACGACCCATTTAGTTGAGGTAACTCTAATTTTATTTTTCATAATGATGAATAAACTAATTTGCTACACAAAAATCGTATAAAAATAAAAATTTGAACAAAAATAAACGAAAAAGATAGGCCCATAGACAAGAAATCGGCATTGTTTCAAAAAAAATCTCCAAATCCTTATAACTTGAAAAGGGTTAGGTTGGGGGGCAGGGATCCAAGGTGAAATTTGTCAAAAATGGTGGGAACTACCACCCCTGAACGGGGTTCGCACGACTTACCAGGTAACCCTACAGGGTAAAAATAAACTATACATAGTTTATTTTATACGTTTATTTATACGTGAATAAAACAATGTGAATTTAAGTTTATCTTTCTCATCGTATTTCACTAAAAAAAAGTTTTATATGCAATGTCGGCTCCATATTCCTTTTATAACCTTAGCGTATGGAATCCGTACTAAGTTCCTATTCTTGAAGGATGCGACAACAGGGCTGTACATTGATGGTTTTGTATTAATTATTACGAGTTATTTCTATGTCAACCATCAATGTACAATCTTGTTTATTTTATAGATGGTATTTGTACTGAATCCAATATCTAAGGTATTTTTGATCTAAGTAGTTTACTAATAATCTATTTTATTTGGTTGCGTAAAACCATAATTATCACTTGAGATTAAGTTCACAAGTGATTTCAATTCTTTGTTCCAATTTCTGTAGTTTGTTACATCGACATTATCATTGGCAGTAAATTTTAAGGGACTAGAAAAATATTCAGGACGTTATACAAGAAAATATATTTTCATGTAAATCATATAATTTCGCCTATACCTCCGTAGGGGTTGGTAGAGGGAAATCCTGCACCCCTTTTTCTTTCGCCATGTCTGTTGATATTTAGCAATGACCACACTCTACAACATTTATTTCTATTAGACGTCAAATATTCAACATTTTGGATGGCACGTACGTGACTTTGATACATATATTACTATGACAGACAAATGATATATATTTATTTGTGAGTTGCTAAGAACAATACTCGTTTGTTCTCTTCAGTAAGTATTTTTTTGAAAATCTTACTAGGTCGCCGCAGTCGCGAAACGTACCGTTACGCTGCAGCATATATTTGAGCGAAGCGAGTTTAAATTGAAAATTCTGGCATCGTAATAACCTGGGTAATTCTGTAAGCTTTTGATGAGTGCAAGAAAATCCGAAATCGGCCGAGTATTCGCCGAGAAACAATTTAACATAAATCGTTTGAAAAATAATTTGAGTCACCCGTTGAGAGGTCTCTCTCAACAAAACACCCAATAAAACACGCGTCAAAAAAAACAGAATTGGTCAAGCCATCTCGAGTTTTGCGCTCAGCGACATTCATTTTTATTTATATTTGTATGAATTATATAGATAATCAACCCATGATGATAACAAATTACAGGTATAATCTTTTTTTTCCGCCAGGTGCCACTGGAAATACCTTATGCGTGTGAGCCAGAGACGCCTGGCAACGGACGTTAAAGCGGCCGCGGAATGAAAAAAAAATGAATAATCATTTATTTGTAGGCTTATTGTATACATAATTACCTACTTAAAAATATATAGTATGGCTGTGGCCGCCGATGCCGATAGGCCAAGCGCTATACATTTTTCCCATTGTTCTTTAAAACTTAAAAGGATTCTAATTACGGAAGAAACCCTTAACAGAGTAATTTTATTATGCAGCAACCAAAACAAAAATGGATGGTCAACGTTGAACTGCCAAAATTATTGAGCTGAGTTTACGAAGCTCTTTCTTAGGCGACTCGTGTATTTCGTTCGTGATCGAACTCCTCCTAAACGACTGGACCGATCTTTTTTAAATTTGGCACGGTCATAGTGACCATCAGCGTGAGTGCATATATCTGAATTCATAAAGATGGGTCTAGTCGTTTAGGAGTTCGACCCGGATCGACAAACTCAGCTCAATTATTTCAACAGCAGAATGTATTGCATACTTAGTGATACTGTCTATGACTACACCGAATTGTGTAAAAAATACTGAGTTAAATACGAGTATAACAGATTTGTTTAATATCATCGAAACTGCATGAAGATCACAATGATTATTTTGAAATCATAGTCCTGATACATGACGAAGCATAATAAAAAAAATAGTGTGATTGGTGAAAATATGAACGGCAGACTTTTTTTTAAGTTCCTTGGCCCAAGCCCGCGCCTCTGGTGAGCACACAGGGAATTTCCAGTGGCGCCCGGTGGTCTTTGACCACCTTTGTGGCGAGGGTTTGGTTTCATCCCGCGTCGTTTGAATTGTGGACTATCATAATTTAGCTTTGTTTTGGCTAAATGATGTAGTGTGAGAATGTTAAAAAATATTTTCAGTTAAGTTTCAGTTTGTTTGGCAGTTAAAATAATTCATTGTATTTTTGGATCGACATTCAATAACAATTTTTTCCGCTATTCGCTGTTTCTATAACGCATGTGCCTATATCTGGATCATCTTTTTTTGAGAACAATTATGCCCATTCTGATTTAAACTCATTTCAATAAAGTATGGTTTCTGTAAGTTTATTAATATCAATTATCTGAAAAGAGACTACAAAATCATGAGCATTATTCAAATCAGAAGTTTTATTTAGTGCTCTTAATAAATTGTTTATCTGTTGCCTTCTTACACTCCAAATAAATATTTTGCCTATATTATTATGTATCAAAGTCACACGCCATCCATAATGTAGTGTAAATGTAGAGAGCGGTCATCTATCTATATAAATAAAAATGAATCGCCGTTCGTTTGTCTCGCTAAGTCTCTGGAAAGCCTGGACCGCCTTGGCTAATTTTGGTCTTGAAATATTTCTGGAAGTTCAGGGAAGGTTTGAAAGGCGATACAAAGTTCGCTGGGACAGCTAGTTACTAAATAATTTCCCAGTAAAATATTGTCAAGAGGGTTAAGACTAACAAAAACAGGGCAGAGTCCCTGTTTTTGTTTTAGTCTTGGCTGTTTTTGGTTTAGTTTAGCATACACCAATGGCTATTTAAACACACCTTTGTGCTCTACACTGCCTATTAGATTACTAATGGGATGTATGGTTTAACATAGGAAACTTTGTTGTGTTAATGTTAAACTTGCTAAATATTATGATCTTTATAATGTTCATGCACGAGGTGCAAAGAAAGCACGAATATAAAACCAGGTACCTAAGATTGGAAAACACCAGTAAATAACTGGTTTTCTTTTTGTCTTAGGAAGAATAAGAACGGGTGATTTGCTATGAATAGCGGCGGCTCATCAGAATTAATATATAACACTAAAACAACTTCTGGAATTGCAAAAACGAATAAAATAGTCAATAATTAGTAGATACAATGAACAACACTCTTGTAAGAATAGGAAATCTAGTCTTAATAATTATGTGCCCCAACAATTTCATTGATTTGTACCAACGAAGTTTAACCGTGGACTGGTGTTTTAATTTAGAACTGTGTTTTACTATTTTACAGTAAAGACAGATATTCTATCGATTTTCTTATTTGATAGCGTTCGGAATTTAATTTACTAACATTAAATAGACTATTTTATTTGGTTGCGTAAAACCATAATTATCATTTGTGGTTAAGTTCACAAGTGATTTCAATTATTTTTTCGGTACATCGACATTATCATTGGCGGTAAAATCGAAAGGGACTAGAAATAATATTCAAAAAGCTATACAAGAAAATATTTTTTATGCACCCCTTTTTCGCCATGTCTGTTGACTCTACGTACTAGAGGGTGAACCTATTACCACACTATTACCGCTAATCAAGAACTAATTTTCACCAGATCTTCGTAATTAATCGGTATAATGCTCTACTTGCAGGAGGATAGCTTGGGCCTCTAAGATTTTAGCGAGGACTTCTTGTTCTGAAATAAAGATTATTACGTAAATATTCAAAACAAAATTTCTACTTACGATTAGCAGCGGCTGCTTCAGTGCCTTCCTCGTTGACCTCAATGAAAGCTTTCTGGGTAGCACTACTTATATATAAATCGTCGGTATTTTTCAAAAGATTAGTCAACTGGGCTTGCCCGGGAGTAAAAAGTTTTGTAACATTCAGCTGTGAAATAATGTCTCACATTATCAACATATTCACATTAAATACTATCATTATAGAGTTAAGATACATTTGAGTGACACTGGAGCCATTTTTATATAATTGACTATGTCATCTGTATTGGGTATTTGGGTAATTTGGGTATTACCTGGGAAAGATTTTAAAACTAATATGTTCAAAAAAAATTTAAAAATGAAGTTACCACGGAATATTATACTTACATTTTGTAAAGCTTCTCCTAAGTCAGTTGAAGTCTCAATCTTGAATTTTGGTAGAAAAACGGTAACTTCAGTGTTATACAAGTTATCTAAGGCCTTGTTCAATGCTACCGGGTCACTAAGTTTCTGTATTAGATCATCAATACCGTCAACTTTATTTGGTAGTGCTATTACAAGAGACGTTTCTTTTCCTTCATAAAACATTTCAAGGAACTGAAAATAAGGACATCATCGTATAATTATTTCTGATGAGCAGGAAAACTTGAACAAGTTTGTGCTTGTTTTGCTTGGACTGCAGATACTCTTTTGGTAGTATGTAACATCTGTCTGTCTGTTGTTTTTACCTGACCACGCCAGCAAGAATAATGTTTTACGGGTGTGTTTTGTTATAATGTTTATGACATCTATCATGTTGTTTTCTTCCTAATATCATATATTTGTCTCTATAGGCGTTATGCCTGGATTAAGTTCCATGAATGAGATCATAAGCGTACATACAATGCTTTTGAAAGCTATGCGACGAAAGTAAGAATTAAATAATTGAAAATATAAAATCGCCGACTGCATGACAAATCACAAATTTTCAATTTTAGCAGGTGGCACTCCAATTTAAACACACACTAAAAGTTAAATAGTATTGCCGGTTAAAAGTATGTTTAAATGGAGTTTGATCTTTGTGTTCTTAAACTGCATAAAGTAATCCTGAACAATAATATATTTCCTTTTACCATAACTACAACCAAAAGGATAATAAACGTGCAGTTAAAATCTGATAAACTCAATCGTCCCAAACACTGTCATTGCTGAGAATCAGTCATGCTTCTCTCTAGGAAGCAGAATCACTGGTCACAGAATACTTATATTATAATAAAATACCAACTGGAATTAACAGGATCCATTTGTAAACATAATCTATAGGATGAGGCATCTGCCTCAGAATATTCTTATAAAAGCATGAAATTAGGTTACATTTAAGTGCCCATCAAGTGGTCCGTTGACTTGTTTTACGTCTAAGTTGTGTAAAAGAAATAGCTCCAAGTGCTAATAAGCATTAATAAAAGTATCTGTACCTGGGCATCTAATTCTTGACTGTTGTAGTATTCGAAGTGGCTAGTTTGTATCATCATTGGCACGTTAATAGTTTTATCCTTGGTGACGTGAAAAACTTGGTCTTGAGTACTGTCATTAGAAAATGGCTTCTCCCATTTACCCTGCATTACAAAATATTTAAAGATACATAAAAATACATTTTAATTGGCGATTACATTTTGATAAATATGTCTAACTTTCCATCAAAGCTAGTACCTATTTATATAAGTATTTTTTATGCTATGGCTTCATTAGCGAGCATGGCCAATATTCGTGTTAACGCGATAAGTAATCATCTATCTAAGTAAATCATCGCAACACGTAGTGTTCGGGAGATGACCATATTTATCAGGACATTGTCGGTAAAACTATTGCGTTAACCTTTGATTATTATGTCAGTAAGGTCATCGAGACAGAATAAAAAACGATAACAAAGTTTCGGGAGGAACATTTTTATCTCGTTTCGTTATCTTTATTCTATCTATAGAACATTGAAAGAAAATTACGGTGTTTAGTTTTTCTTGGTTTGATTGTTTTTTCAGCTAAATCCCTTGCTCACCTCTACTACAAGACGAGAACATCTTCTAGAACTTATTGTTATGACGCGCTAATGTAACACGTATCTTTGGACGCTAATGTAGCCAAAGCATTATCATATTGAATTAGATGTATTTATGTCCAAGAATTTGGTATATCAATTTTGAAATGAAAAAGAACTTGACCATGAACCATACATAATATTATTGTCATGATATTCTCGGTAGTGGAAACAAGTCTATAAATACAGTTAAATCGAAGATAACAACCAAATAAATTATCTGTAGGATAAAAATGAAAGCGACAGGAACAAAAACATTCATACCTTGAAATAAATTGCATTAACAAGGATAGCTGCAGTTGTGTAATCAAGCGAATCAGCTTTCACTAAATCTTTAATACGTTTATTTGTATGATCTTCTACCTGTAAAATGGTATGCATTTAATACCGACTGAAAAACTTTATGATTGTCATAATCGAGCAATAAAAATGGTAATAATTACCCATGTGTTAATTTCAGCGGCAGCTTCGGTATTGCGTGTAAAGTCAATATTTTGGACTTCAGAGTCAAATATAGACTTTGCGTCTAAAGCAAAGTTTTCATTTAGTGCGAATTCTTTACGAATATATATTTTGTTGGCCTGTTTCAAATCAACGCCACTAACACTTCTTAAATTCTTGTTTACCCCAGAAATGATTGCTTTGGCCTGCAGATAAAAAGGTTATTATTACGCCTTTTCACTTTTTTTTATTTTTTATTTTCAGTTTTTAGGTTAAGAATTGAGTAGGTATGCACAGTATTCTACTAAAATTAACCCACTCACATGTTGCATTCTTAATACTAACGAGTGAGTTATAAAAGAGTAGGTTAGTTAACTAGTTTCTGCAATCATACTCGTACATTTGCAGTATTTTGAAACGATTTAAAATTATTAATTACATTCACAGTTTTAATTCCCGGCTGACCTATGACATTGAATAGGGTCAAAATTTACATTGTTCATTGGAAAACTATAATCGGCATTTGACCTGTCAGAATTCGAAGTCAGGCCTTCATCATAGAAGCATCTTATACACTTACCCCCTTATTCATAATAAGTTTTCAGAGGTTTAAAATGCCGTTTAAAGGAGTCTTATTCATAATGTGTTATCAGAAGTTCAAAATAAGTACCGATTGTCATAAAAGATAGGGACACAATCTGTTCTCTTGTACATCAGAAGATTCTCATGTGCTCTTCTGGATCTAAACAGAGCATTTTAACTAATAATTTAACAAAAAACGTTTTATTATGAATAAAGGGGTTACGGTATAAATATATCTACATTTATTTTTATAATTTTATGTATTAGTTTCGTATTGTGTGTTATATAACCTCTGACCGTAATTATAATTTAAAGAATAATTACGCTAATTACTTACTACAGTATCATTAGGAAATCCGATGGCCTGTAGTATTTCGTCATGTGATGCTCCTTCTGCAGCAATAGCCAATTCTGCGAGAGGTGAAAGAACTGAAAAGGCTGATAGGACACAACTTTTGCCTTTATGTTGCTTTACTACTTCCTGTAATTTTTAAGCAAAAAGCGTTAAATATCGATATATTATAATTGTATCACAAGGCGTGTGGCCATTGATCGTGTGGCAAACAAATCTTGATATCGACGCGCCCTCACCTTGGGCTTTTGCTTCTGCCAGAACAAGGATCATTATGTGTAAGGCTCCCCATTCCGAGAGAACCTAAGTCTCCATTTAAGACTGGTACATTTTGTTAAGGGTTAAGTGCGAGTTCATAGTGCTTATTCTACTTGCAAATTGTTTAAGTTTCACACTTAACAAAACGTAAGACCGTTCTTACTCCACACAGAGTATTCGGTTAGCGTTTGGCAGAATGTTTACTCAAAGGGGGATTGTAGCAATGGAAAGAAATTTCTAAGATCGCTCATGTTCAGGATCGTATTTAATCACTGTACGTTGCCTAATCGCAACACTATAACCCTTTACACGTCTGGCAACCTTTAAAGGCCTTTACTCGCAAAACCGTTTAACTGTCGACACCTTTGATTTTGCCAAGAAAACGGAAGGAAATCGGCCTTTACAAGGTCGACCAACAGCACGGCCACGAAAAGAGAGCTCGAAAAAATCAAACCGCCGTGTGAAGGGTTAATAATAAATAGATAATTTGTATAGTTTTATAGGTATTCCGTTCTAATAATCTATAAGAACTAGGTATGTGAGTGATTAAACGTACCTGCAACATTTTGGCAGAAAATTGGTCGTTGCCGGTTTTCAAAGTTTTGTCATTATCTGACTGGTCGGCCATAACTGCGGCCACTGTGGCACACACTGCAAAGATAATAAGTAAATAGTAAACTTTAATTAGATAACTATCTGAGATGATCACTTTTTCTGTATTACTTTCTTACGTATGTACCTTCTACGTTCTATAAGGTAATTGAGAATCGTGGTTATAATAATACGAGTATGTCTATCAGCTATTAAAGATTCCTTGACAAAACACCAGCACATTGCAATGCTAATATTCTGTTAAGTCCTGCTATACCATCGATGCTACTGTACGTGTCCCGACTACATCACTCCGCGAAGGGCATCGAGATCTTGGAGTAGGTACATCCGGACGAAGACCAACTGGACTTTTGAAGTCAAGAGGTTGGAGTCGCGCCACAACACGAACTTGAAGTCGGTCGTGATTAGGGTGCCGACTCATCATCTCGACATGATCCAGGAAGAATTTTGGCCGAAAGGTGTAGTGTATAGACGGTTTTGCGGCACGTTACCTCACACAAAGTGTAACACGACAGCCGTATAAACAATAAACAGTTTAGTGCTTGTTAAAACTAAATATTTTTAGTTTTAAGGTATGTATCTATGGGTCGTAGAATAAGTAAATTACCACGTGTAACCCTTCTCCTGTAGTCTGAAAACAAATAAATAAATAATAATAATAAGTCGGTATTACATTTCATTTATAGTTTTTAAGTTGTCGGTCGTTCTTGGCGCAAAAGTGCTTATGAAGTTGGAAGCATTGCTTCGTTATTGTTGTATCAAAATGGCAATGGACTAGCATATTCATAAAGAAAGATTCGATTATTCACGTACAGAAAAAGTTAATGCCAGTGTAATTAATTTATAGTTTTTAAGTTAAAATGTAAAATAGAACTTTGAGATCATTGAATGAGATTATTTAGGTATCTAATTCATTGCCGATGAGAAATATTTAAAACAAAACTTCCTTTACCTAACTACTTTATATTATTATTTACTTAGGTACGTTAGTTTATATTAATAATAAACATTTATTTTTAACGAGTCGTATAACTAGTTTTTGTCACAAAATACTTATATGTTTTATATTGATTGGATGTAATTAAGAACCTACCTATCTAGTAACAAGTTTTAAATTAAATTCCGATATTAAATTATAAAAATGTAAGATAAATAACCACTAAACATTAATTTACGATCATTCTAAAGTAAAACATTGGCAACTTGGTGAAGATAGCAACAAGGTGATTCACGATAACATTAATATGAAAAAAAAACAATAATAATAAGAGCGTCTTAACGAGCCGTACCGATGTTTTGTCCATGGAAAAATTACCTATTATGCTTCAAAAACTGGCTCACGTAACATAATACAAATAGGTAGTTACCTATAAGTACCGTTACTGATTTTATATTCAAGTCTAAGACTACTGACCTTAACTTTTTGTTTTATTTTAATGTTCAGTCAATTACGTGACTTATTTTGAGTTTCGTGCACATAAAGTATCTTTGTCTCCGTCCATAGCTTGAATACCCCCACTTTGGGTGAGGTCTATGCCAGTGGGCGTCTAATGGGCTGAGATGATGATGATGATAGGGTAGACAGAATTACTAAATACGCCCACATTTCGTCTGTCACTTTGGTGCCAGGTAATAGGGGTGATATTTCTGTTTCTAGGTAGGTACTTTAGTTCCCTCGGAACGACTCCGTCCACTTTCCTAAGTCGTCTACTTCCTAAGTTGACCACTTTCGTAACTCGTCCACTTCCTAAGTTGACCACTTTCCTAACTCGTCCACTTCCTAAGTTGACCACTTTCCTGACTCGTCCACTTCCTTAGTTGACCACTATCCTAACTCGTCCACTTCCACATGGGAAAGTAGATGGTCGTCGTCATGTACATTTTTATGTTGTAATGCAGTAGGACATAATAAGAACATACATCTATCTATAGGTAGGTTACCTATAGAGGTAGGTTACCTATGTTCTTATTATGTTGCAGGTGAGGACCGCATCCTCGGAGATATTAATAGACCATCTTAGCACATATCAAGGCCTTCACCAAAGAGGAGGAGAATTCAGCCTGCATATATACCATCATAGCCTTGTTGGGTTGGTAAAAAACAATACACACTAATAATCAATTCAAGATTAATAATTCAAGGACAGACAGACAGTGTTCGTTACAAGTCATCTTTGTAATGTCTGGGATTCCCAATTGACCTTCAAACAGGAAGGTATTGGTATTTATGTATAATGACGTCATTGAACATTTTTTTACAAAGGCCGATGGGAAAACTAGCTTCATAAAATAGGTATTCGTTTTTGTAACTTGTGTAGTCTAGTGGGTAAAGTTGAATTATTTCGAGTCGGTACCCATATTGTAGTAACAGGTACATAAAAAATAAATAAATATTTGATACTATTAAGAACCAACACACGATAGGTCTGTGTATGAGTGCAAAGGTTACCTGGATGAGATTAATTATCAATACAAATGACTCAAAAACAAAGGAAATATACCAAACACAATTTTTAAACATACGATTTTACAACGTGTTTTATTGTATAGGGTAAACCTGAAAGCACTTTGTCAAAGTCAGTAGCACTAGTTAAAAAAATAATATCTTAAACTCACTGAATAAAAACAGCTTCATTTTCACAAACAGTATCACAGTCGGCCTCTGACTACACACTAACCGGTTAATACCGCAGACATCTTTTAAATATAACAACTTGTTGTTGAAGTCACGACTTCAACGCTATAACCAATCAAGATACCGTGAACAAATATAAGTAAGTACCTACTTATGCATAATCACTACTCAAACCTGTACCTAAATGAGTTTGGTTGATTAAAATATAAGGTAGATCATAGATGTAATTATTATTTTTATTTTAATATTTCAAAATTAACGATACGATACGTACTTAGATCTTTTGCAATTTTTTCGTATTATCTAATTATAGAGTAAGAAATGACGTATTTGAAGCCGACACTATGAATTCTTTTTATTAAGACAAGGATTGATAGTTTTGAATACTTAATGCTTTTTATAATTAATGAGCATTTGAGTAAAAATGTAGTTGTGTCTTAAGCCAGAGTGAAAAGTAAATAAATAACTCACACCATTGTCAAATGCTGAGCCTGTATTTGGAAACACTCCTGGACTTTTAGGCATATTTCTACAAAAATATGTATTAATACGTAAGACGTAGTTTAAATACGAGGATTGAAATAGCCATATTTTTAATGAGAAGACAGTTTATTTTATGGTTATTGGAAATTTTGCTCGCATTTATATTTGAATTGAAAGATCCATGTGAGTTTACAATAATATTAAAGGTTATGGTTAACTAAGATTTTTACTTTCACTCTCTTGTGAAGTATTGTAATCGTGTAAAAAGCCGATTTTTTGATTTTGGGTTTCCCATGATCCCTGAGCTCCCCTGATCCCTGAACTCCCCTGAGTCTAAAAAAATGTGTGTAGGTAGGTACGTATGAACTGAGAGCTACATTAAAAGCCTGCAGTATCTTTTGTGATAATTCTTACATAATAGTTTTACATAGAAAACATCCAGACTCCGGGACATTATGTTACGACACAATCCCATAAAGTTTGTCCCAGCCGGGATCGAACCCCGATCTAACTAACTAACTGCGTTTAGGTACACCACACACTGCGCCATCGAGTCAGTGAAATAAATGTCTGTCAATAGTTATCTCTCGGAATCTGTAAATAACCAACCTTTTTACCGTGTATTGGATAAAAACTATTGATAAGGAAAATCACAGACTTATTATGTTGTAGTATGTAGTTTTATGTAGTTAAGGTAATTCTGGTCATTGTTTACAATTTTATGAATCGTTGTGTTATTTACTAGAAGTTACATCAGCTGTAGATATTGAGGACACACATTTTTTTTGTATTTTTCGTAGATAAATAGTGACGTCATTTATTCCCATAGAGGACAACGAATGGTTTTAAGCGGAGGCCCGTGACTTCGCCCGCTTGACAAATTCTACACAAAAGCCTTTCTCGAGAACCACTTATTACTTGCACTTTAAAGATCTAAGCTCTCTAAGATATAGGACATAGTTTGTTATATGCTATGTTATGATTATGATAAGCTATGATAAGTGTAAAATCTTGGATAAATAAATGAATGAAGGAAACACGGGTTTCCCCTATAGAGTAAGAGACAGCAACTGCTAGACTTACGTCATGTTAAAAGGTGCCAATTTCTCAGAACAAGTCACAACATTAGTTATGCCGAAGAAAACATAAAAAAATAAGGTTTAAGGAATAACAAATTTCACTTGGCTACTTTTTTTACACCTTACTTCCTGATATATTCTCAAGTCAACGTTCTTATATGGACATGCTCTAAGAATGTTTCAGCTTTCTTCTTTTAAGTACTAGTTAGTTAATTTACCTACCTACTAGTATTAATTTGTAAAATGACGCCTCCAATACTTTTGTTTACTCTTTTGTCTCTTAGTAAATAGCTATAAAATATTACAAGTTGTATTGTTTTTGTCGTCAACAAACTGCTAATATACCTAATAACGATTTTTTTGTATTGGGGTTACCTAACCCCTAAGTATATAGTGGTGTACCTACCTAGGTACACCACTATATACACCTAAATTGCCTTCCACTTCTACTTCATTTATTTATTTTTATTTTATTTATTTATTTCCAAAACATTTACAGTGTCATCACAGGATTATCCTAATACAACACTGCAAGTAAAAATACAAGTAATAAAAAAAAAAAAAATTTAAATACAACATCATAATTAACAGTAGCTATATAATATAATAATAATTAATAAGTAGTATGTAGGTCATAAATAATATAATAATTAACAAAATTCATAAAATTAATGGACGTCTGAATATCGGAACTGCCAAAGAATGAATTAATTAATGAAATTTAAATTAAAATGAAATTTAAATTTAAAAGTTAATGAAGGATGTCAAAAATAAGTCATAAAGAATTCAAATAATGAAATTAAATTTAAATAATGAAATTAAATTTAAATAATTATGAACCCATTAAATGTCATTTCAATCAATTGCTACACATTTTTCGACAATTGTCTTGAGCCTCGGTAGGGTGCAGATATAGATGTCGATCTCACTAGAAATTAAATTTAAAAGTCCAATGGCGTGCGATATAGGGGCGAACTGAAGTAAATTAGTTCGCACCACGGGGACTTTGAGCGTGGGGGGCTGGCGACGTGCACCCACATATTCGTCCGGCGCGCACAGCTGCAACCTCGCTAATATATCCGGGTGGTACAACTGCCCGCGCAGCACCCGCCATACGTATACCACTAGCTCCACCTCGCGCCGCACGCTCAGCCCCACGTACCCCACCATGCCAAGTACAAAGAGGCTACGGTACATTAGCGGGTACAGTGGGTACACTCCAAATTGCTTGAAGTATAGGAAGCGGGTAAATTTATTTTGGATTTTCTCCAACATAAGACTATACTTAGCCTCGTGTGGACTCCAGATAATGGCTGTTGATTCCAGATGACTCCTCACAAGCGCATTGTATAACATCCTGACTACTAAAAAACTACTAAAGTCCTTACAGGATCTTAAAATGAATCCTAAGCTTCTAAATAATGTACTACATATATTAACGATGTGCTTACGAAACGTTAATTCTGGTACCATTTCGACTCCCAAGTCCCGGACATATCCAAACCACGGAATAGCAACACCATCCATTCGATAATCATATGTTAGTGGAGACCTAGACCTGCCGTAAGTCATTACTCCGCACTTGGTGACATTAAAATACAGCTTGTTGTACTTGCTCCACTGTACAATGCTGTCAATGTCCTCCTGCAGTCGACCCGCGCTGGATGTATCAGTTACCGTAATGTACACCTTCAGGTCATCCGCGAAGAGGAGACACTCAGCATGCCGTAATACCGCAGGAAGATCATTAATCATCATTATTAACTCTAACGGTCCCAAATTCGACCCCTGACTTATGCCAGAAAACGTAAAAAACTCCCGAGATTTGTACCCACCATACTCCACATACTGTCTTCGGCTGCCGAGATAACTCGCGAAGAATTGGAGCAAGTGCGATGTGAAACCAAACGCTGCCATCTTCGATAAGAGCACATCATTGTCTACCACATCAAAAGCTTTCCGAAAATCGAAGTACGCAGTCTACCTGCCCCCCGGAATCAATAACGGGTGTAATATCCGTCACAAAGGATAATAGATTACTGCACGTACCTCTACCCGGCCGGAAACCATGTTGAGCATCACTCAGCTGGGATCTGATTTGTGCATAGATGGTCGCGTGCAGCGCCCCCTCAAAGACTTTGGCGAAGGCCGATAGTACCGCCACCGGCCTGTAACCACTCACATCATCACTACCACTGCCTTTGGGGACAGGTATAACCTTGGTAAATTTCCATCGGTCTGGATACTGTCCCTCCATCAAGCATAAATTGAAAATATGTAGCAAGGGATTCTCAAACACCCTGCCACAGTCTTTCACAATAAATGGTGGTATACCGTCAGGCCCTACTGATTGTTTGGGCGTCAGGCGGGCCAGAGCCGAGCGCAGCTCGTGTGCGCTGAGCTGGCCAACATGCACCCGAGCCGCACCCGCGCGAGCCCCCGCCGAGCGCTCTGCTTCCGCCGGATCTAGCACCGGCCGCTCTGTACTGTACACCGAATGAAAGTAAGAAGCAAAACACTCGGCCCCCTCTGACTCACTCAACACATTACCATCTTTTTTATAATATTTTGGTATCATCATAGTGTGGGGTATCATTAGATAAGTCATTTAAAAATATTGAGAGATTACTGGCACATTTTTTTGATGGTATCTGTTCTTGAGGTTGGTGGTAAATGAAAAATGGACTGTATAATACTGGTACAGGTATATTGGTTTCAATAAATTACAAATTACAGAAAATTCAAAGGGTGCGAGTATGTATCGCGGGCGGTGATTCAAAAGCGAAAGGTTACGTTGTTGATGTGTCATTTGAGTGAATGAAGTTAGTGGGGGCCGCCGGGCCGAGCAACGTTCCGTTCTGCCCGGCCGCGCGTTGTTAGGCGCTAGTGCGCCAACATGCTGCCCCAGTTGAAGTGCTTCAAGAACTTCAATTAAGTGGTAAAGGGCATATGGAGTTGAAGCCACGAACCACGGTGCCTGTCTTCGTCTTCATCTCTGCCACGCGCGTCATGCCGTCGCTGCCTCGGTAGACCTTAACGATGCGGCCTGACGGCCACAGAAGAGGTGGGAGTGCTCTGTCCTTCACTAGGACCAGCGATCCTACATCCAAGATACCTGTCGCGGTCGTCCACTTAGTCTTCTGCTGAAGTAGATAAAGGTATTCGTTAGTGAAGCGGTGCCCGAAATGTTGCCGAATGTGTTCAATCCGCTGGTAGCGCTGTAGGTTCACGATGTTGGCGTCGGTGACCTGAGGGTGAGGAACAGACATGAGTGGTCGTCCGATCAGAAAATGGGCAGGTGTAAGATCTAAGGGATCAGAGGAAGCCGGGGTAAGGGGACGAGAATTAAGAATAGCTTCAATTTGACTTAGACAAGTAGCCATTTCCTCGTACGTGAAATGAGTAAGAGAAAGGACCTTCCGGAGTATTCCTTTGGTTTGTTTAACAGTCGCCTTGGCCAAACCATTTATATGAGGTGAGTATGCTGGCGAGAAATGAAATGCGATACCTTCTTCTGCTAAATCCGATGCAACGTTTGAGCCCGGAAGCATTCGATTAATTTCGTTCGAAGCTCCGACAAAATTGGTTCCGTTGTCGGACCACACACTACGAGGTTTGCCTCGACGAGACACAAACCTCTTGAACGCTGCCAAGTATGTCTCGGTGCCATGATTCGCATCAATATACTCGTAATATAATTTTACTGCTATTATGATATGATAGCTACTGTGATTGCTACTGCGATTGCTACTGTAATTGCTGCTACTACTAACTACATGATACAGTATCTGGTTAGGAGATATTCAACTTCAAAGCGCATTTGTTAAAAAAGTATGTCTCCGCAGATTAGAAGAAAAGGCAAATGACCGCGCTGTTTTCAGAGACAGAGAAAGTCATTGCTTTGTTTTCTTTACCAAAAGGATTGAACAATATTCACCGTTGAATGGTTCATTTGTTTCCAATTTCAAGGAAGAAATAATCCTCATTAACTTCAGATAGGCTGTTAGTAGTGACTTGTTTTTAATCTATACTTATGTTTGTAGGTAGGTAACTCCATACATCGGTGATCGAGTTAGAGTACAAGATTAAAACAAGCGATGATAAGTGCTTACCGAAGTCTGAAATTAGAAATGCGTTCGTCACAGCCCGGAAATTGTATGCACATCGAGAGTGGGGAGCTGAAACTGACGGGTCACGTGAGCTCATTATCCTGTCACGAGGCGCCCTTCAAATTTGTTTCCTGCGAGATGTCTTACCCTATCTGTCATGTTTAGTTGGTAAACCCAAATAGGTATTTGATGGACATTGCGGAAATACACTTAACAGGTAAGTATTTTTCTACAACCGCAATACAAAGTCATATCTTTTCCCCGAAGACTGCATATATACTGACTTCTTTAACTTACTTAACTGAAGGGATAGACAGAGACATTTAATACGCCCATATTTTGCTAGTCTCACGTAACGGAGGGCTTGCCAATAACCATTTCCGGGTATTAGGTTTCCCGGCAAATACTTCGTGCATCTGTCTGCAGGTGCTACGTGAGGCCTTAAGTGCAATTATCCAACAAAACTGCCTTTTATTTTGAACACTTCAATCAGCCGTGTTATTTTTATTAGTGCCACTTCTACGTCCATTGCCGATCGAGCGCCTCTGATTAGCTCTGGGGACAATTTACTTCTCTTACTCTTACAGTTTTGGTCAAGACTTTTGGCAATCAGATGACTATAGGGACAATGGTCTCCGAATCCGGAATGTCGTGAGTGACAATAATTTCATTTCCTGATTTCTTACTGCTTTTATAATTTGAACACTATTATTATTTCCATTCATTTTAAAAACATTTTTTCAGCTTAAAATCTATAATCCGTCAGGCCTCCGTCACTCGCTCAAGGCCGCGCGCTATATACCTACCGCTCGGCGTACTTTCGAGAGTACAAACTGGCAGAGGGCTGCCGAACGCCCGCCTGAGCGCTGACGTTTCCCGCGCTTGCGCTTCGAAATGCAGAAACCACGTAATTATTGTGCGGTTATAGTAGGTATGCAAATCGTATGCATAATTATAACAAAATGCATTTTTAACTTGGGTTTCATTTACTTACATTTCCTTTTGTTTTTCGTGCACCGGGATTACGTTATGTTTGGCTAACAAAAAAAGTGGTCAAGTGCGAGTCGGACTCGCCCATGAAGGGTTCCGTAGCAGCAAGTAACATAATATTTAAATTTTTACGATTTATGGCGTATTAAAAACTACTTATTAGATCTCGTTCAAACCAATTTTCGGTAGAAGTTTGCATGGTAATGTACAACATATATATTTTTTGTTTTATCATTCTCTTATTTTAGAAGTTAGAGGTGGGGGGGGGGACACATTTTACCATTTTGGAAGGGACTCTCGCGCAAACTATTCAGTTTAGAAAAAAAATTATATTAGAAACCTCAATATCATTTTTGATGACCTATCCATAGATTATTTATTTTCTTTTTAGGGCTCCGTACCCAAAGGGGAAACACAGAACCCTATTACTAAGACTTCACTGTCCGTCTGTCTGCCTGTCCGTCCGTCCGTCTGTCACCAGGCTATATTTCATGAACCATGATAATTAGTGTACCTTGAACCGTGACATAGTAAACAATGTATTTATGTTGCCGCTATAACAAAAAATACTAAAAACCAGATTAAAATTAATATTTTAGGGTACAACCCATACAACAAACGTGATTTTTTTGCCGTTTTTATTTATTGATCAATAAAAAAATATAAATCATTTATAAAACTAAAACATATTGGATTGACTAATAAAAAAATGGTTGATTCGTAACATTCGTTTTATTACAATAATCACCATAGATAAAACCCTAGCGCATTCTTACGATGGCGTCACTCGCACGGCGGGCAACACAGTCTCGACTCTATTATCGCGTGTTTAAGGTACAATTCTCCTCGTTTTGTGCAGCAGGTATTATTATTAAAATTTTGTAGGTTAATATAGAGTAGGTATTTTCGCTTTTGTATGGGAGAGATATATCTGTTACGTAGTAACTATTTATTAATTTGTGAACCCGTTTCGACCACAATTCAATTCCGTATTGAGTAAATACTAATCCCATATATTGTTTTACAATATAAACAAAATTTTAAATTGACTGTAATAAACCAAAATTTAATTTAAACTTCACACAACGCAAAGGATTGGAAGTCAAAGATCACAGGACATTTTCATAAGATTAATATCAAAGGGATGTTGGTTTTACTCGACATTTAGGGAACAAAAGTAGTTAAAATAGGTTCTTACAAATTGTGTAAGTAATTAAAGCCGAGAATCCAAACAATGACTAAGACAATCGACGGAAGACTTACAAACGCTATGGATCTTGAGTTTCAATACGTTGATAGAATTAATTAGGTACACGTTTTGTTGGTCGATTCTTTTAATAAAGCAATTCGGCTGTCAATAATTTAATTATGTGTGACTATTGCACTTCTTTCCGCAAAATAACATCTTCATAACAGAACCTCAGTTTCAAGCTAGATCGAGGTAAACATTCTAATTTTATTATTAATATATTTATTATTTCAAAAATAAATCTAGGAACATGACTGTCTTATTTGAAACAAGACACTGAGTATTTTACATTGTAGGGGCAATCTTTAAATCCACTAAACAGAATCAGATTTTTTTTTCACGAATACTATTGAGACTAGTTTTTATCACGGTTTTGTGTTCATTTGGGAATCGGGTACAACTAAACTGAGGAGCCGCAGGTCTCAACTTGTTACTTTAGTAGATTACAAAACCAAGTCCTTGAGAGGCCTGAGATCCAAGTCACAATTAATCTATCGGAACAGTTGTGAGTGAGAACTAGATGAACAGTGCTGTCACTGACATTAGTTGTGTGCACAGTTAGGCAAACCCAGCGGGTAATAACAACCGACCGTCACTTTCATATGCCATGCTTGGTAGACACGAGTTGATATGATTAGAGCATTGCAGACGTGGTAAAAGGCATGAAAGTTAGTAAATACTATTAACAAATACAGTGGTTCTTATTTTGTTATTAGGTAATAATAAGAAGGCACCTACTAGAAGTAAAGTATGTTAATCTTATGATAATGTCCTGGTATCCTGGACTTCCGATACTTTGTGTTGTCAAAGATACCGCGTTCGATCCTCGGGTCGGGTCATATATTTTTAAGATCTGCATACAGTTTATGTGGTTTTCTACCTATTATAAGTCAATTGCCGATAACAAACAGGTTTAGGCACTGTTTTTTTTAATTTTGCGGCCCAAGGCCAAGGCCGCGGCCGCATTAACGTCCATTGCCGGGCGTCTCTGATTACTAGCAGAGGCTATATCCAGTGAACTCCAGTGGCGTCCGGCGGAGGTATAGGCACTTGCTTAAGATTAAATGAAACGTTTACAAACTAAATTTAAATCACCTGGCATTGTTTGGTTTGTGAAGTAGATGGCTTGGCTACATCATACTATTTTCATGCGATTGTCACTGTTTTTGGTGAGCAAGAATCGATTATCGTGGGTTTTGGGGTTCCGTATATATCAAATCAAAAGAGTTCAGAATTGTAAGTACTCGTATCATTAAAAGATTACCTGCATTATAATTTAATCTATGACTAAATAAATGCATCTGCCTAACAACATGCCACCAGACCAGACAAGCGAGACGTTGACATCCAAGTAATCTGTAGTTTATTGCTACTCTATATACCTAGTATACAAAACAATCACAATCAGAAACATGCTCCATACTAAATTTCCTCTCTAAATTTCCACTAAAACCACTTTGTCATATCCCGAACGTGCGTTCCCATTTCACAGGCTGAGCCTGATTTGCGATCGGTTCTCAGAAAGGCAACTATGTCATGATTATTGATATACTAACTAGACTTTAATAATGTAATAATAGCAATGACACGATACCTAAGCTCCCGACGTTTCGATTGATTGCTCTATGAATTCCTAAATAGTGAAAGCTGAAAAGGGCTCGTGGTCTAGTGGTAACTGACAATTGCAATGGTTAAGCATCATCTGTCGGGCCGGTCTTAGGATGGGTGACCATTTCTTAAGCCACTGAGACCCCTCCGTGCCTCGGAGAGCACGTTAAGCCGTCGGTCACGGTTGTCATACGAACATCTATGGCAGTCGTTAGGGATAGTTGGAGCCCTAAATCAAAAATCCGACCAGTCTAACTACAGAACTTCGATATCGCCCATGGGTTGTGGAGGTCAGATGGCAGTCGCTTCATGGAAAATAGCGAAGTTCAGCCGAATCGCAGTTAGACTGGAAAACCAACCGACCCCAACTGCGTTGGGAAAAGGCTCGGTGGATGATGAGTGAAAGTGAAAAAAAAGCTACATCACCGCCACAAGATCTGTCATCGTCATAATAATTGTAATCACGCTTATTTCCACGATGCTGATAGGTACATAATATAAGGTACACAAAGGCATTAATAGTCATTAATTAAAATGGGACTGCTGAGATTCTATTTAGTGGTATGTAAGTACCTAAACTCTGTCCTGGCTGTTGGAGTTTTGGTTCGAACCACAGGTGGTTATTGATTTCCTATTATATGTGGGACTAACGAGTTGTGTAAAGGGACTATACATAGGTAGTTTATGCTTTCAATTGTTGGCACTTGATGGAACCTATGGTAATACATGATGACCAAACACACTTATACACTATTCACTACTATTCCACAACTTTATTTGATTTATTTTCAGCGACCGGTTTCGCTTTTCAGTATTATCAACGTATTCGTATTTCACATTAAAACTACTGAATGGATTTTAATGAAACTTTACAATAATATAGCTTATACATCAGAATAACACATAGGCTACAATTTATAAAGATACTAGCTGACCCCGCGAACTTCGTACCGCCTAACAGTCAATGAATGTCGTGTTACTTTTTAGCTGAACTAATTTAGGCCTTGATGAACGTAAAACAATGATACAAAATAATATCTATATATATAAAAGAAAGTCGTGTACAACACTTATAACTCGATAACGGCTGGACCGATTGCCATGGTTTTTGATTTCTTGGATTTGTTTCCGTCACGAATAAGCAGAATACATCTTAAAAACCATGAAATAGATGCTGATTTGTTTATTACATGTAAAACATTAGTTGTACAATCCTGTCAAATAGTGTAATAACAATTTTTTTTTTGGAGCTTATGGCCTGGTTGCTGAGAACTTTAAGCAAAAAATTTATTTTTTTCTGAAGACATCATGTGTGCGTTCAGAAATTTATTTTTTGTAAAATGTCTACAAATATTGGATAGAAACAGGCGTTACTTGGCGAAAATCCATGACAAAACAATGGTAAGTAAAAATTTTTTTCAAGAAAAAACTTTTTAGCATTAATTAATAGCACAAAGTAATGGCTATGACGTAGGAATGGTTCACTCATTATTAAATAAAAAACGTAGAAAGGCTAGTTTTCATTTATTATATCCGATTCAAGATCCACCTAGGAAGTACACGGCCTGTTTGCCGTTCGTGGGTCCCGTCTCGTTGAGTATAGCTAAGATCATGAGGGAAAGTAATATATTTGTTGCTTTTAGAACTCAGAATGCCTTGAGGGAGCTGTGTAATGGCAAGGATTCGGTGTCGGTCTCACGCAGATCAGGTGTTTATTTGTTGAGTTGTGATGAATGTGGTTTGAAGTATGTGGGACAGACTGGCAGGTCCTTCGATATTAGATATAAGGAACATAGAGCGGCGTCCCGCAATGGTTGTCCCGAAAGGTCCCTCTTCGCGAAGCATCTTCTTGACACTGGTCATTCCTTGAACAATAGTAACACTTTTAAAGTTTTACGGTTATGTGAGAAAGGGTTCAAGTTAAGTGTTTGGGAAAGGCTAGAAATAGTTAGAAGAGATGCGGAAACCTTACTCAATGAACAAATAGATTTTCACACATCTCCCTTACTTAATCTGTTTGCGAGCAGACAGACACATTAACTGTTGTTGGTTTGTATGTGTTGTTTGGGTTTTCTATGCAACTTATCAAGAGACAGTAATTAAATCAAACAGATAAGGTCAAGTATTGGTGAATACCTATTTTTGGAACTTAGTTAGCATGATCTGAGGTTTCTACCCACATTGGTTATTGTAAAGAATCCTACATCGCGATAATGAAATTTGCACGCGTTTACTTATAAGCAAACACGTTCCAACCACGAATTTTGCTGTTCTCTCTGAGACAGTCTTGATAATGCCTCGTTTAGAGGCGAAACAATTGTCGACGTTTTGTTGTCCTTTTGATTCTGCGAAAAATTAATGCTATTAATTAATGCTAAAAAGTTTTTTCTTGAAAAAAATTTTTACTTACCATTGTTATGTCTACAAAGTTCAGGTAGTGTTATATTTGTTTGTTTTAGCCATTAATTTTCGAAAATTATTTATTAATTATTTAATTTTTAATTCCAGAAAATAATACCTAAGATTTATTCTACAGTAAAAACATAAAATCATCGGAAAGGAACAAAAAAAAAAGAATAAAAAATCAGTTGGTAAAGGTTATAAGAATAAGGAAAAAAAATCTACAGGTTAACAAAAGTGTAAATGTCTTTTTATAGGTTGTATATGATTTTTCTTGATAAGACATTCATACGTAGTGGTTATATACTCTTTGAGCTATTGTCTATGTCTCGAAAGTTGTCACTGTTATTATATTTGGTGGTTTTATGCGAGTGCACTTTTTAATAACAATGCCGCGTCCTAGAAGATCTAATCTTTCCCAGCGAAGCCGTAATGCAATTAGGCAACGGAATATCGCGAGTCAATTATCTGATGGAGAACGAGAAATTGCACGAGAACAGCGCCGCGTTAGTATGGACCAAAGAAAGGCCTTAATTCGTGCTTCTCAAACACAAGAGCAAAGAGAGGCAGCCCGTGAAACGGCTAGGTTAGAAACGAGAAATCGTCGAGCTTATCGTACAGATGAACAGAGGAATAATCTTCGAAGTGCAAGAAGAAATGGTTCAAGTATTGATTTGAATCGAGCAGCGTTTCTGTATGATTGCACCATCGACTACAGCTTGCATCGTTTAGTTTGCATTGGTCCAATGGACGTTGTTTGCCAGCATTGTGGAGCATTGAAGTTTGCTGGTGAAACGCCTGGTTTGTGCTGCCTTAGTGGTAAAGTGAAATTGCCATTATTGGTCCCGCCACCAGAGCCATTATGCTCCCTGCTTTATGGCGAAACACTAGAATCACGACATTTTCTAGCGAACACTCAAAAATACAATGTCTGTTTCCAAATGACTTCATTTGGGGAGGAAATTATCGAAGAACACGGATATAATTAATTAATTTTTGGTATGCAAACATCCAATAACAAAGATGAAATCACGCGCTATCAAGTTGGTAGATATGTGAACTGCAATGAAGCAATTTGGCGTATATTTTCATTCCCTATTCACGAACGTCATCCCACTGTTTTACATTTGGGGGTGCATCTAGAGAACGGTCAGAGAGTATATTTCACAGCGTCGAATGCTGCTCAACGTGCCGAAACACCTCCAGCGACAACACTGACCAGTTTCTTTGCGATTTGTCAAAGCGATCCGTTCGCACGAACTTTGCTTTACTCAGAAATGCCACGTTATTACACTTGGAACGCTACATCGAAGAAATTTCAACGTCGGAAGCAAGGCGATGCAGTTCCTGGTCATCCAGATATGCGTTCTACTGATGCTCTTGGTCGTATTTACACAGTTCATCCGAAGAATGATGAATGTTTCTATTTGCGGTTGTTGCTGGTACATGTTCGAGGGCCAACATCATTTGAATCACTACGAACTGTTAATGGTATCGTGTGCCCCACATTTCGTGCAGCATGTCAAGAGCTAAATTTGCTTGAAAACGATACTCATTGGGACACGACAATCGCTGAAGCAATTATTTCTGCATCTCCAAGTCAGATACGCACATTATTTGCTATCATCATTTCAACATGCTTCCCATCGAACCCACGTGACCTGTGGAACAAATACAAAGATAACATGTCAGAAGATATTTTACATCGAATTCGCGTCAGCTCAAGAAATTCCGATCTTGAGGTGAATGAGGAGATCCATAACCAGACTTTGCTCTTGATCGAAGATATGTGTTACCTCATGTGCGGCAGTTTGTTAGTTAGATTAGGAATGCCAGCACCAGATCGCGGAATGAATGACGCATTTAATAGAGAATTGGAACGTGAACGTGAATATGATCCACATGAACTAATCCAATCAGTTCAAACGAATGTACCTCTGTTGAATCCTAAGCAGAGGGAAGTCTATGATACACTGATTAATGCAATTGATGATGGAAATGGCGGCTTATTTTTTTTGGATGCCCCCGGTGGAACTGGGAAGACATTCCTCATGTCATTGATTTTGGCCACTGTACGTGCGAGATCCGAAATTGCGGTAGGAATTGCTTCTTCTGGAATAGCGGCCACATTGTTAGATGGATGCCGTACGGCTCACTCAGCGCTAAAATTGCCATTAAACCTTCAAACTACTGAACAACCGACATGTAACATTTCGAAACACTCCGCAATGGCCAAAGTTTTAGTAGCATCAAAAATCATCATATGGGACGAATGCACAATGGCGCACAAACGCGCATTGGAAGCACTAGACCGAACATTAAAAGATCTGCGCAATGACTCGAGATGTTTTGGTGGTGCAATGATTTTATTATCTGGCAATTTCCGACAAACACTACCAGTCATTCCAAGATCTACTGCTGCCGACGAAATAAACGCTTGCCTCAAAGCATCAAATCTGTGGCGATATGTAAAGAAACTTCAACTGTCTGTAAATATGAGAGTTGCATTGTTGAACGATCTATCTGCTGATGATTTCTCGAAGCAATTGCTGACTATCGGTAATGGCCGTGTTCCTGTTGACAAATCGAGCGGTTTGATTTCATTTCCTCCAAATTTTTGCAATTTCGTATCATCAAAAGACGAGCTTATCAACAAAGTATTCCCGGATATCATTGCTAACCACAAAAATACTAAATGTTTAAGTGAGCGAGCAATTTTGGCCGCTATAAATAAAGATGTAGATGACCTCAATTTTATAATTCAAAATCAAATCGTAGGTACTCTGTATTCATTCAAATCTATCGACTGTGTAACAAACGAAGAAGAAGCCACTAATTATCCAACTGAATTTTTAAACTCCTTGGATGTGCCTGGTTTACCACCGCACAATTTAAAACTTAAAGTTGGCTCGGTAGTCATCATGCTTAGAAATTTAAACCAACCAAAACTGTGTAATGGAACGCGTTTGGTGATAAGAAAACTACTGATGAGCAATGTGATTCACGCGTCGATACTTAAAGGAAAATTTAAAGATGAGGAAGTTCTTATTCCAAGGATTCCGATGATCCCAACGGATATGCCCTTTGAGTTTAAACGAATTCAATTCCCGATTCGTCTTGCCTTCGCCATGACGATCAACAAATCACAGGGCCAATCCTTGACTATTTGTGGCCTCAATCTAGAAAATGCATGTTTTTCTCATGGTCAATTGTACGTGGCATGCTCACGTGTCGGCAAACCATCCGCTTTATTTGTTCTTGTGCCTGACCAAAAAACAAAGAATGTCGTTTACCACAAAGTGCTTGAATGAAAATCCTATTAATGAATTAATCCGAGTTTTTTTTTTTTTTCCAATATAGACAACATAGTTTTCAATCATTTTTTTCTGACATGAGTTTGAAGTACTTAATTATTATTTTTTATTTTTTTTTATTTTTATTCTCATTCTGTATGTATGTTTTCATCATCATTCATCATAATAAAATACTTTTTTGTTTCTATCTATATAAATACTAGCTGACCCCGCGAACTTCGTACCGCCTAACAGTCAATGAATGTCGTGTTACTTTTTAGCTGAACTAATTTAGGCTTTGATGAACGTAAAACAAGGATACAAAATAATATATTTATATAGATAGAAACAAAAAAATATTTTATTATGATGAATGATGATGAAAACATACATACATACAGAATGAGAAAAAAAAAAAAATTAAAAAAAATAATTAAGTACTTCAAACTCATGTCAGAAAAAAATGATTGAAATCTATGTTGTCCATTTTGGAAAAAAAAAAATTAAACTCGGATTAACATTAATAGGATTTTCATTCAAGCACTTTGTGGTTAACGACATTCTTTGTTTTTTGGTCAGGCGCAAGAACAAATAAAGCGGATGGTTTGCCGACACATGAGCATGCCATGTACAATTGACCATGAGAAAAACATGCATTTTCTAGATTGAGGCCACAAATAGTCAAGGATTGGCCCTGTGATTTGTTGATCATCATGGCGAAGGCAAGACGAATCGGGAATTGAATTCGTTTAAACTCAAAGGGCATATCCGTTGGGATCATCGGAATCCTTGGAATAAGAACTTCCTCATCTTTAAATTTTCCTTTAAGTATCGACGCGTGAATCACATTGCTCATCAGTTTTCTTATCACCAAACGCGTTCCATTACACAGTTTTGGTTGGTTTAAATTTCTAAGCATGATGACTACCGAGCCAACTTTAAGTTTTAAATTGTGTGGTGGTAAACCAGGCACATCCAAGGAGTTTAAAAATTCAGTTGGATAATTAGTGGCTTCTTCTTCGTTTGTTACACAGTCGATAGATTTGAATGAATACAGAGTACCTACGATTTGATTTTGAATTATAAAATTGAGGTCATCTACATCTTTATTTATAGCGGCCAAAATTGCTCGCTCACTTAAACATTTAGTATTTTTGTGGTTAGCAATGATATCCGGGAATACTTTGTTGATAAGCTCGTCTTTTGATGATACGAAATTGCAAAAATTTGGAGGAAATGAAATCAAACCGCTCGATTTGTCAACAGGAACACGGCCATTACCGATAGTCAGCAATTGCTTCAAGAAATCATCAGCAGATAGATCGTTCAACAATGCAACTCTCATATTTACAGACAATTGAAGTTTCTTTACATATCGCCACAGATTTGATGCTTTGAGGCAAGCGTTTATTTCGTCGGCAGCAGTAGATCTTGGAATGACTGGTAGTGTTTATCGGAAATCGCCAGATAATAAAATCATTGCACCACCAAAACATCTCGAGTCATTGCGCAGATCTTTTAATGTTCGGTCTAGTGCTTCCAATGCGCGTTTGTGCGCCATTGTGCATTCGTCCCATATGATGATTTTTGATGCTACTAAAACTTTGGCCATCGCGGAGTGTTTCGAAATGTTACATATCGGTTGTTCAGTAGTTTGAAGGTTTAATGGCAATTTTAACGCTGAGTGAGCCGTACGGCATCCGTCTAACAATGTGGCCGCTATTCCAGAAGAAGCAATTGCTACCGCAATTTCGGATCTCGCACGTACAGTGGCCAAAATCAATGACATGAGGAATGTCTTCCCAGTTCCACCGGGGGCATCCAAAAAAAATAAGCCGCCATTTCTATCACCAATTGCATTAATCAGTGTATCATAGACTTCCCTCTGCTTAGGATTCAACAGAGGTACATTCGTTTGAACTGATTGGATTAGTTCATGTGGATCATATTCACGTTCACGTTCCAATTCTCTATTAAATAATTAATAAATAATTTTCGAAAATTAATGGCTAAAACAAACAAATATAACACTACCTGAACTTTGTAGACATTTTACAAAAAATAAATTTCTGAACGCACACATGATGTCTTCAGAAAAAAAAAATTTTTTGCTTAAAGTTCTCAGCAACCAGGTCATAAGCTCCAAAACAAAAATTGTTGTTACACTATTTGACAGGATTGTACAACTAATGTTTTACATGTAATAAACAAATCAGCATCTATTTCATTGTTTTTAAGATGTATTCTGCTATTCGTGACGGAAACAAATCCAACAAATCAAAAACCATGGCAATCGGTCCAGCCGTTCTCGAGTTATAAGTGTTGTAACAAACACGACTTTTTTTTATATATATAGATTGTGTGAATTGTTCAAAATATGACGAGGCGCGACGGGAACGGGAAAAAATCCAAATTATCATGCGGACGAAGTCGCGGGCGACCACTAGTACATAATGTAATTAGATATATAGCTATCTTGCTTATAACAAGATAAAAGGCTTCACGCGGGGTATACCTAATACGCAGAACGATCACTTCGCATTATGTATGACTGTACCTAGATAGTAACAGTCAACAGTTATGTCACTTGCGTTATTTTACCTACTTTATAATACCTACCTACTCTAAATACAACATTCTTAAGAAAAACTCAACAAAAAAATCTAAGTACTACCTATTTAAACAGTTATATGCCGTATTTTATTGTTATAGAACAGTAAGTATTAAAATGGAACGCAAAGGGCACGGAAGTAAGGTAGCGACTACTCACGGAATAAGCTTATAAAACGTTGAATATGAAAATTTCCCCCACTTACCAAATAAAAAGCCAAGAGTTCATAAGCGATTACGTCAAAACGGTTGAAAAATGACTTTTGAAATCCGACCTCTTCACCGTTGCCGTTCTACTCAAGATGAATTGTTCAAACTTGATGTCAAGTTTAGAAATTATTTTTATTGTAACTGGAAGGATTTGTGAGTTGAGTATTTGTACATAATTATACATTGGGACCCTGTCATTTACGATTTCTTTGTGTTTCTGTGTTATATTTTTAATCGTACCCTACAAACAGCTCATAACCTAATTGTATAATTAGGTTATGTATTGTGTAATCAACTACTACTGAAATGAACATACTCGTACCTACGTACAGTCTCGCCGCAGAGACTATGGAGTTCCACTTGCTACAACCCTGGTAAGTATACCTACTCCCTACTTCTGTCCTTCTTCTACTATAGGCGGTAGGTAGGTAATAGTTATTTTCATGCACGCTCTCCGGTTACAGGTAATCGGTGTCCCTTTGTCGAAACATTTTCGATTTGGTCAAAGTACGTTTACCTAGGTCGGCCCTTACCAGTCTGTCCATCCACGCCCGATTTATGTAGCTATCTGTAACATCAATCTCCTTTCCTTCATCCATTCTACATAAATTAACACACATCTTTTGATTTGTAGGTACATTGCTAGACAGGTGTTTATTACGTTTACATTTTGCTTATAGTTACTTTGTTGGTCCTATGTAGTAGGAGGCCTTTTTATCGGGCACTTTGAATAGGTAGATTCCTCTAGGTCTGTCGACAGGTACACCTTATGCAAATGAGATATGCCTTATCACCAAAATCAGATATCACTAACTTTAGACAACAATGGATTTAATGCAGTGGTCAATTTAGCACTTGATAATCACTAAATCATTCACTAAATACATTCCAATTACTATCAGTGCACTAGATTAATAAACTTCCGATATCTCTAGTAGGTATGCTGTTATCGCATTCTCTCAGATATTAGTATAGCCACAAATCATCAATAGAGCGGTACATTTATCATGTTAGAATGGAGACCACATAACTTGGGGTATAGAGTTAAGTACACAAATATTGTGGTTTCGATGTTGCAGTGTTAATATAGTTCACAAGAGTTCGATTCGAAGCCTGGTTAGGAGCAACAATTTATTATGTAGCTAATAATTAGAAGAGAACATACCTATATAGTTATAACTATTTTTCCTGTCATTTGATTTAGATGAAATAAAGGCTATAACTTAATTACGTTGTCCTGAGTTGGGCTTAGTCTATCTATTATACATTTACATTTTTTTTTATGATTAAATTTGAGTGCGTTTGACCGCAATCTTACCTGATGTTAAGTAACGATGCGGTCTTACATGAAGCACGCAAACTCAAATAATGCCCATTTACTCTTGCCTTGAAAATCCCAAGATTATATGTATCGGGGAACAATGACGCTGGAAGGGAATTCCATTCCTTAGCGGTTCGCATGATGAAAGAAGAAGCGAATCGAGAGGTACGAAGAGGTGGAATATCGACCACATACGGATGGAATCTCAGACCACGCCTTGATGTCCGATGATGGAATGGTGCTGGTGGAATTAATTCATACATTCATACATTTGGGTCTATCTTTGAACTGTCTAGCTTTCCGCACGAAATTCCGTTCAGTAACCATGGAGATTTGCCACATATAACCAAGAAAGAAAAAAAATCCTTTTTATATTGTCTTACACAAATTTTTTTTGTTAATTTGTAACTATATTGAATAAACTCCAAAACTACGGAACCGATTTTGAAAATTATTCCACTAATTATGTAGCTAAGTAAATTATGCCTGAATTTTGGTGTCCTCACTCCATTTCACCTTATTCGTGGTGGTATTATGTTCAAGTTTAATAATTGAGGTTACGAAAATGTGCTGCTGAGTTGTCTCCAGTACTAACGCGTCTGTACCGCCTGTCATACTCTACAGGGCTCGTACCGGAGGTCTGGAAAGAGGCGAACGTACAACCGATCCCCAAGAAAGGGGATCGCTCCGATCCAGGCAACTATCGACCCATAGCTGTCACCTCAATCATTTGCAAGGTGCTTGAGCTCCTTATCAAGAAGCAGCTCATGCGATACCTGGAGGATCACTCGCTAATCAATGATCGGCAATATGGCTTCAGGCCAAAACGATCAACGGGTGACCTCCTGGCATTCGTCACGCATCCCTTCTTCCGCAGTCCTTGGCTATTAGCCTGGACGTCGCGAAAGCTTTCGATAGGGTCTGGCATGCTTCGCTCCTTTCCAAGCTTCCGGCATATGGTCTACCTCCTCAACTGTGCAGCTGGATTGCCAGCTTTTTAAACGAGCGCCGAGTGCGGGTCCTCTGCGATGGCCAGGCTTCTCGCTTCTTGCACGTGAATGCCGGGGTACCGCAGGGGTCCGTACTATCACCAACTCTCTTTCTTCTGCATATCAATGATATGCTATCCCTCGGGAACATTCATTGCTATGCAGATGACAGCACACTGCACGGGAGTTACTCGGTTCGTCCGACGGCGGGGCGATCTGAGATTGAGGAGGAGAGACGACAACTCGTGGCTGATCTCGACCGTAACCTCGACAGTATCTCCCAATGGGGTGCCGAGAACTTGGTCGAGTTCAATGCCCGCAATACACAGGTGTGCATTTACAGCGAAAAATTCCCCTGTCCTTCCCCTACCCACTCTTCAGAATGCAACATTACCAATGAAGGATAATCTAGACATCCTTGGCATAGACGTATGTCGAGAGCACTAAATACATTGAGAGATGTATTGGGCTAGCTTCACGGAAACTAGGAATACTGAACAAGGTAAAGCGATTCTTTACACCGCACCAGAGGTGTCTGCTGTACAAAACGCAGATTAGACCCTGCGTCGAATACTGCTCTCACCTCTGGGACGGCTCCGCGAAGCATTTGCTGGACGCACTCGACGCTATGCAGCGACGCGCTGTTCGCATTATAGATTGTCCGGAGGTAACGGGAAGCCTGGAGCCGCTAGCCCAGCGCCGAACAATTGCTTCCTTGGCCGCGTTCTACCGTATTTACCACGGTGAGTGTTCTGAAGAGTTCTTCAATCTGATTCCACCCTCTCCCTTCCGATCCCGAACAACGCGTGCCGGGCAGAGATGTCACTCTCGTACCGTGGAAACCGTCTTCGCGAGAACTGAGCGTTTTAAACGTTCGTTTCTCTGCCGAACGATGGTGGCTTGGAACGCCCTGCCCGCGCACGTGTTTCCTCCAACATATAACCCTGGGTTCTTTAAGCGAAGCGTGAAGAGGCACATTACTGGGTCGTCAAGTTGAGGGTCACTCTCTATAGTATTCCTGTGTACTGTGAGAGTTGCCCACAATCGCCAGACGTCGCCACAGCTTACCATCAGGCGGGTGGCGTCAATTTGTCAACCTAAATATAAAAAAAAAAAAAAGAAAATTGAACGGAGCGAAGCGAAGCTCTACTCGTATATTAAACGACAAATGTAAATCGTTTGTGTGCCAACTCCTCCGAAACGGCTCCACCGATTTTGACCAAATTTGGCATGCTGGTCGACATCATACCCGGGAGTGCATATCTCTGAAATCATGTAAATAGAGCATAAAAATATTAAGAAAATTTTCTCTGCTCAACATTTGCAATTAGTAGCATGCATTGCATACCTAGTTGTAACATGCACGTAATAATACAAAACTAATTATTTTCATAAGCGCATTTTGCACCGTCCATTAACGCGATGTCACTTCGCCATTATCGCGAGATGAATGACCTGTCGTTCAAACACTGAAGTAGTGCTATTTTAGGAATTTGTAATGTGCTTCGGTTGTTTTCTTTTAGATTTTTATAAAAATTCACCCATTATTGACAGTAGGGAAGTCCCCAGCACATGTTTTTTGTGCTAGAAAGGATTTTCTTAAGGTAAAACTTGGGTGATTACACCTATAACGTGACTAGTGGTTTCAAATACTTGAATGACTTGTCTCCTTGAAGAACATGAGATTCTACGAGGGTTTTAATATTAATATAAATAATAATAAAAATATAGTATTTTTCGGTTCTGCATGAGAGAATAATGCAGGTCATATGCGCATATCGATTACAAAAAAATGTAAACAAATTGCGGCCTAATTGTTAACTGTGTTATGGTCATGAAATATGAATCAAATAAATCTCACATTCATTGTTGTATATTTTGCTTATTGTATTATAACTTACAATATTGTTATATAACATTGTAAATAAGAAAAACGTCCAACTGATTCTCATTGTTACTTATTCAATTGTAATTTTACAAAGCGCTCAAGTACATTTATTTATTATCCGTGAATTAAAATTACAAAAATATGGCAATATATTTTGCTTTTATATTTGATTTTCAAATAAACTGTGTAACAAATACTTTCTTTGGTACCTCCAAAGAAAATATTCTTTACATAGAAATAAGATAAGTATGCAAACAAGATAAGTGGATTAATATATTTTATAAGCAGTGAGCATACTTGCTCTCTTATATAATTTTACAATATGAATCACAAAAACTATAGTTTGTGCTGGACTTGAACCAGCGACTGATCCCTTACCAGGAGGAACGTTCTACCAACTGACCAAGACACCATTAGCCCAAGACATCTAATTTTGTGATCACATTGTTTTTAATATCGCGACTTACGGGGTCGTCAGAGCGCCATCTACCGGTAGTCGAGGAACTAACTACTATGGTAGAGATATGGGTGTGAAAAAGCAAGAAATTATGGTCTCCCCTTTAAATACAATAACGGGAACCTGTATACAGATATAGGAACACCAAGTACGCTGTAAGTAGTTAAATTGAGAAGGTATGTATTCATAGGTACAGATGATAAATACAATTGAAGTGTATGTGTGTAATTTAAAAATAACAGTTTTTCACTAAATGCATATGATAGTATAAAAACCCAATAATAAACGACCCTGTTTAATATGTTTTGTTTGTCTGTCTGTTTCCGCTAATCTCTGGAAAAAGTAGTTTAACACATTGTAAATTAACTTTTCTTTTTCCCACTCACACTTTCGTTTTTAATGAATTTTATATAAATTTTATTCATTAAAATTAAGAGGTACACGGTTGTGTTAATTCACGAAACCACTGAAACGAGCTGTGCCTTATTAAGTCTGTACCATTCCGAACATATTTTGCTTTATTATGCTAAATGAAGTTGCCGAGTTAAATGTGTACCAAGAATTTATTTACAATAGGATTTACAAATATACATTATTATATGCTAGGTACAATAGAAAATGAAATTAATACTAAATTTAATTATTACTATTTTAAAAAAAATTTATAAAATTTGGGCCCCGCGGTAGGGTGCCCATCATGGCGGCATTCCCGCGCTGTATGGCGATGCTTATCCGCTGCGCGAGAAATCCGCCAGCTCGTAAGTCTCCCTGAGCCGTTTGCTGAGCTCCTTGAAAAGCGAGTGCGCGCCCGGGCCCCACGGGCCCAGTGTCTCGACACCAAATGCGACAAAGTCGTATTGAGTGCCGAGACAACTGTACTTGCCCACCTTCGAGCGCTCACGTACCTCGGCCGCCGCGCCGGCACGTTTGGCAGTTGCTGGAAGATAGGTCGCAGCTAGTGTGTCGGCACACGTGGCGTCCCACACTAGTGGGCGACCCATCCTCCATGGTATCATCGACATCCCGTCAGGTCTCTTACCATCGTCCCGTGCAATGTGCTGGGGCTCCAGAATCGCAGGGACGTTTACACTGACGAGACACCTTCGCAGGATGTCGTTGATCGCGGCATGGCGGGATAGGCGGCCAGCACTTGAAGAGCAGGCAAGCCCATGGTGACCTAGGCGATCCACACTCGCTCCACAAGAAGCACAACTATGTTCTACACAAACCTCGGCCCCCAGCCGGAGACCGATGGCGAGTCGGAGAGTGTTGTGTTCAATGAAAGTACCAGTGTTGGGGGATGGGTAGGCATGGAGCCAGTGTCCGGATTCCTGTCTTGACACTGCTTCCAACCTGGCGCGATTTTTTAAAGATGACGAGGTATCAATGAGGGTTTGTAAAATATGTTGGCATGAAATGTTATCCCAGGCCTTCTGATTTTTGAGAGTGGGAGGGAGGCTCGTTCGCCTTAGTTCCATTGTTCAGTTCCATGATGGTACTACTGCGAATTTATTTTTCGCATTAGTACCATTTATACGTCATAATGAAATGATGGAACTACAAATTTGGACTCGGTCCAGCTAGCCAGGCAGTTTCAGCCTCGACCAAGCTCGCGATCTCACAGTTTGTAGCCGCGGGGCTTTAAGGATTTTTCCTGCGAGGTCAGACGAGCTATGGATTGAGGACAGAAATGCTGACAGTGCTACAGTAGAGATTTTTCGGGTTCCCAGGCCACCATACCTAATTGGCAGGGAGGCTTGGGTCCATGCCTGCTCGCTTAGTCTGATATTTATGATAGCTTCAATTTGGAATTTTATTGTATTATCCAAGTCTTGGGTTAAATGGGGAAATTTCCACACTGGGCACGTAAATCAGCGCGTAAAGCAGCGGAGCAGGTACGTAAATTTAGGAACAGATAGACAAAACTTAATTATGAAAAGTGCGGAATGGCTGCTAATTTTCAGGAGGCGGTCCGAAAATTCATTAAATTTAGAAACCGAATTTGTTAGAAGTTGTGGAATGGCCTCATCAAAAGGTGAACCAAGGTGAACCAAGGAGGCTTAGACTGTTCTTTGTTACTATATTGATATTTGGGGCTACGCTATTAAAATTATTAACTATGGATTGAGCAGAGGTTGTGTTTATTTTGTCGTTAATGAAGAGTTCAGACTTATTAAAATTTAAATGTAAGCCAATGAGATCAAAATTTTGTTTTATCATTACTAAGTCAGTTAGAACAGTCTGAGCGTCCCCGGCCGTTCAAAGTGGAATATATGGTACCGTCATCTAGGTACCATATATTCAACTTTGAATTTACTTTGTGGATTATCGAATTAATGGCCAAACTGAAGATTGCTGGACCGAGGGGATCACCCTGCTGACATCCCACAGCCGAAATAATTTCATTATTTTTGTGTAATAATTTAGAAGGACAGTGATAACACTGTAACATAAAATTGTAGATCTCCGGAACGTATAATTTAATTTCATTCAGGAGGATGTCCCTGTTTACCGAAAAAAAGCATTTTTTACGTCTAACTTAAGGATCACTTCACATTGATCATCTTGAGCAAAGCTGCGTACGGAATGTACCGTCGCTTCGCAACCTCCACGGGTTCCGAAGCCAACTTGTACGGGTTCGAAAATGGACTAAAATTTTGACCGTGTTAGCCGAACACAAATTTTGGCAGCCAATCGCCGCAGAGTGGACCCTACAGCGATCGGTCGTACGCCACCATCTTTTTTAATTAAAGCTATTAAATTTGCTCCGTATAGGATAGGCATAACTTCCTGGCACACAGCCCCCTCCAACATGATGTTGACTAGTCCGGTTAGGGCCGAGATGAGGTGGTCGCCACCTGCGCCCACACCGTGGCTGGTGAGGTCTTTGAGGTGCTGGGGGGAGATGTCATCCAGTCCAGACGCCGAACCTATAGGGAAAGAAGCAATGGCAGCAACAAAATCTTCTTCTTTGGCGTGGAGGCATGTTGCATCCTCATATGGTGGGTCTACAAAAGGTGGACAGGTAGGGCCTGGGGGGTGTTTCGATTGTAATGCTAAGGCGGTCTCCGGTGTATCAGGTGCTATGGTGTCATTTGAAAAAAGCAGCCGAGCGGCACCCTTTAGGTCTCCGTCTTGCACTTTCTCTTCAACTTTAGAGAACAAGTCTTTAGGTTTGCTATGCGGAGGCCTTGGAGGTGCCGCTAGGGGTAATTGAGTGTTAGGGGCAGTGTTATTTTTAATTTGTTGAGTGAGTGAGGTTTTAGTTTCGGGGGTGGCGTGTAGAGTTCTGTAAGCGAATGTCAGGAGGTCATGCCAAGAAGCGGGGTTGTTGTCGTGAGTACATTTTCGAATGGTATCTGCTTGAGCCGAGGCTACGCAGGATCGGGCACCCCGGGGTATTCGTTTTACGATGCTAGTTGAATGTTTCAGTTGGCTAAGGTGTGAGTGTAGGGGTATGGGGGATAGTGGTGAGTTGTTGAAAGTCAGGGGGTCGAGGTTTTGGCTACATGGAGATGAATTAATGATACGAGCGTAATGAATACGTGATTGATGTACATGAAGTCCTTTTGTGCTATTAAAAGATCGTGAACACACTTCACAGACGTGCATACGGCTCGAGGAAAAGGAATACTTACTTACAGTAAAATATTTAAAAAGTACTTAAACTATTTTTTTTTTTTTTTTTTTTAGTTCCGCGACCAAGGCCGCGGCCGCTCTAACGTCCGTTGCCGGGCGTCTCTGGTTACAAGCAGAACGTATTTCCAGTGGCGCCCGGCGGACTTTGACCACCTCTGTGGTCTCTGCGGGGGTTGGGTCGGGATGAGAATCCCGCGTCGTTGGGGTAGGGTTTTATCCCGCGTCAGTGAGTGAATCTGGTTGCGTGCTATGGGGCAAAAGCTCCGCAGCACGCAACCCTTCTAGCCTGCTTCTGTAAGGACGACGGGTGGCGATCCCGCCGTCCTCAGGCCCCGATCATGGAGGTCGATGGTCTTGGGCGTAGATGAGTCTGCGGCGCCCTCGCCGCTGACTACGGAACTCGGCGGGGAGGGTATGCTCCCTCTCCCTCTCGGCCGCCTCCTTCGCGAGCACGACTTGCTCGCAGAAGGATACGGCCGCGTTCCACCTACTCCCGCTGGAGACCATGGCTTGAAGCATGGTCTCCAGCGAGAGGGTATCCACGCCCAGACCCACTACGAGGTCCCGGCGCTGACTCGCCCACGCTGAGCACTCCACCAACGTGTGGAGTGCGGTGTCGTCGTCGGAAACCTCGCAGTGTTGACACCGGGGTGTGACCTCACGATGGATGCGAAACAGATAGCTACCGAAGCATCCATGCCCGGTAACGATCTGCGTCGCACGATACGTGAGGTCACCATGCTGCCTCTGCAGCCAATCGTCCATGATCGGTCTCACCGCCGCGATGATGGTGGCACCCCACTTGGGTTGCTCAAGTCGCACCCTCCATGACTCCATGAGATCCTGGCGGAGTTGGGACCGCCGGTCATCGATTTCTCGAGACGCAGGCCTGTGGTCCCGCTCCAGCGCCTCCTTGCGCCATTGGAACAATGACGCAAGGGCTCTCGCTTCCAGGTCCCATGGAGGGGTCCCGGCTAGGAGACATGCAGCCTCTCCGGAGATCGTGCGGTAGCCCCTTATTGTTTTGACGGCCAAGGTCCTCAACGGTCTGTTAAGGAGCGTTGAGTTGTTGGCCGTCAACCGCGCCGCCCATACGGGAGCCCCGTATAGGGCCATACTCCGCACGATCCCCAGGTACAGTCTCCTGCAGGAAGCGTTGGGTCCCTTTAGGTTGGGCATCAGTCGCGAAAGCGCGACCGATGCCTGTGTCACCTTGGGGACCAAACTTCGGAAATGTGGTCCGAAGTTCCATCGGCTATCAAGTACGATCCCTAGATACTTCATCGAGGGCTTGATGCCGATGCTAACGCCTCCCACATTTATGCTGGAACCTTCTGGTGGACCGTTCCGAGGTCTGTGAAAACACAGAACCTCGGACTTGTGCAAGGCCACCTCCAGTCCCAGCCGCCGTATCCGACCCACGACTTGAGCAACACCCGTCGTGACCTTGAGTGCTGCCTCCTGGTACGTTGCACCCCGCGCCGTGACGAGGGTATCGTCGGCGTAGCACGTTACGCCGACGCCCTCAGGCAACGCACCCCGCAGCACCCAGTCGTAGCCGATGTTCCACAGAAGCGGCCCCAGGACCGACCCCTGCGGAACACCGCACGACACATCTCGCCGAGCTGGCCCGAGCCAGCTGGGGAAAGCTATGGCCCTCTCAGAGAGATAGGCCCCGACAATACGACGGAGGTAGAGAGGCGTTTCGTGATACACGAGCGCCTCCCTAACGCAGCTCCATGGCAAGGTGTTGAACGCGTTGGCGATGTCAAGAGACACCGCCACCACCACCTTGCCCTGTGAGACTGCTTCCTCCGTCAGGCTCCTGACGCGCATGATCGCGCTCACGGTGGAGCGTCCCCGACGGAAACCGTACTGGTTGTCCGCCAGGTCTGGCCCCACCGTCGAGAGATGCTCGACGAGGCGTTCCGCGATAATTCGCTCAAAGAGCTTACACACCTCGTCGAGCAACACGATCGGCCGGTATCCGGACGGTGAGTCCACCGGCCGCCCCGCCTTACGAATCAGGACCAGTTTCCCCGTCCTCCACACCTTGGGAAACTGGCCCCTTTCGAGGCATGCGCTAAAGAGCCCCATCAGTCGAGGCCCGAGTTCTTCGAGGGCCAGGACCCATGCACGGCCAGGAATGCCGTCGGGTCCGGGGGCAGTGATTTTCCGGCGTTTCAGCCGGAGTACTGCCGCACCTAGCTCCCCCACCCTGACTTCGGGTACGTCGTCTTCACTGATGCTATCCGCGTCGGGCAGAGACGGAGCCATGCGCGGAGGGACGTGCTCCTCCGCGCTCGTCGGAAACAGGGAGCCCATGACCCGCTCCAGCTGCTGCGGCTGGAGACTCTGGGTCAGTGGGGGCGCCCTAGGTCGGAGTTTCTCCCTGACCTGTAGGTACGGGCGCCCCCATGGGTTCTGCTGCAGGGTTTCCAGGAGCTCCTCGCGGGCCGCCGTCTTGGCCCGCTTTATTGTCTCCTGGAGATTACCTTTAGCCTCCCTGTAAGCCTGATAAAGCTCCGCCTCTCGGGTTGCCGCGTCGTCTGGGCGGCGATGCCTCCGGCGAAACCTGGTGTACTGGCGGCGGGCGGAGATGCATGCTGCGCGCAGCTGTGCAATCTCCGGCGACCACCAGTACACCTGCTTCCTTGCCGGTCTGGGTGTAACCCTAGGCATCGCCGCATCACAGATTTGCGACATGGCTCTCCTGAACCACTCCGCCTCGGCATCCACATCGGCAGGCCGGTCCGGTGCCGGAATCCAGGCCTGCACGATGGATGCCTCCAGGAGAGCCTCCCGATCCAGATGGTGAAGTGCCCAACGCGGATCCGGGGGATTTTCTACCGGCTGTGGGAGGTCAGGTGGGGGGACGACATCGAATCGGATGTACCGATGGTCCGAGTGCGTCTCCTCACCCTCCTCCACGTGCCAGCCAGTAATACGGGCGGCGAGGGCAGAGGTCGCGAACGATACGTCCACGACCGAGCTGGTCCCCCGCCGCCAGAAGGTGGCGACATTCCCCCGGTTGAGGACCTCCAGACCACGTGTTCTGGTCCAGTCCTCAAGAAGCCTCCCCTTGTCCCTGGTTTCCCGGGAGCCCCACGCCTCACTCCAGGCGTTGAAGTCTCCCAGGAGCAGGACAGGGCGAGGACGGCACGCAGCGAAGACGACGTCGAGCTCAGTGAGCCATAGCTCAAACTGAGTCTCGTCCAGTGTCGGCGAGATGTAGGTGGCCACGACTGCCAACCCGTCATATTCCGCCGCAACACACCCGCGGCCCCTTGCAATGATAGCAAGGCGCGAGTTGTCTGCGGCGGACCCCCCGAAGATAAAACAGGCCGAGCCGTCCTCGTCCACCGGGCTTCCCGGGTGGACGTAGTACGGCTCGGCGACCACGGCCAAGTTTATGGACCACTGCCGGATGCTCTGGTACAGAAGATCCTGAGCAGCGCGGCAGCGGTTCAAATTCACTTGCAGGATGCGGATATGGGCGTCAGACATTAATGGACGTCCATATCAGCATCCCGCCGAGAAACATCTGGCCGTGCAGTAGCGGCACCCCCACCGCTCTCAGCGGACGGACGAGGCTTTGGCCTCGAGGCGGCGCAGGTTGTGCTGCCGACCCGGTGGTCCGCAGTTTTGCCCTCCGCCTCGCATCTAAAGCAGCGAGGCGGGGCATCACAGGCACTTGCCTTGTGACCGGGCCGGCTGCAGCGGAAGCACCGATCGCCCACGGTGACTTCCGCTGTGCACTGCACTCCGACGTGCCCCACCACCATGCACCGGAAACATCTAGTTTCCCGGGCACGAAGGAGGTGCACCTGCGCCTTTAGGAAGCCCCCTACGAGGAGGCTTCGTCCGTCCGTCACTTTCAGTGCCGCCGCGACGGGGCACTGGACGACTGTCATCCCATGACCAGTGGTGCCGAAGGAGATGTCTCCAGCCTTCACCTGGTCACGGGGGCAGCCGCCCGCCTCCACGACGGCGGAGATTACTTCCTCCGTCGTGGCCGCGTCATCCAGACCCGTGATGCGCAATGCAGCGCATTTGGTGGGCCTGGTGACGCGGACGGCTTCTGCGTCCAGCGCGTCCCTAAGCTGCGCTGCTAGGGCGTCAGCTTTAGGGCCGCTGGAGGCGCCGGAGACCTCGAGGAGGCGAGCCCCGGTGCGTGTCGTCTTGCACCGGAGACCCCCCTGGATATCGAGGGCTGAGAGGTTGACTGAGGACTTCACGGTCCTCAGGACATCAGCGTACCCCACACCCCTCTCCACACCCTCCGTCGTCACCGTAAGGACGACGGCTGTGGAGCGAGGAGCGCGGGGCCTCTTCGGCGCCTTCGCCGCGGCGGCTTTGGCCACTTTCTTGGCCGCTTTCTTGGCGGCCTTCGTCTTCCTCTTCTTGGCCCCCACTACCTCCCATCCCTCCCGTCCGGAGGGATGTAAAGGAGCAGCGGGAGCGTTAGAGGAAGAGGAGGCGGCAGGGGTGCCGCTCTTCTTGCCGCGCCACTTGGCCTTCCGCGCCTGGGCCGCGGTCTCGGCCGGCAAACGGTACGCTGAAACGGACTGGGGCGGATCGGGGCGGCGGACAGCGGGTGTGCCGCTTGGTCCCGGAGCGGGAGAACCGCCAACAGCCGCCGCGTACGAAAACGCGGGCCGCGCTAGCGGAGGGCGGTACGCCCGGTCCTCCAGGACCGCGAGGCGCCTCTCGATCGCCGTCAGGACCTGTACCATTGTCGGCACAGGCTGTGGCGGCGATCCGGGTGCCGTGTTGGGCGCCGTGGTGGGCGCCGTGGTGGGCGCCGTGGTGGGCGCAGTGGTGGGCGCCTTGGTGGCCGCCGTGGTGGGCACCGTGGTGGGCGCCTTGGTGGACGCCGTGGTGGGCGCCTTGGTGGACGCCGTGGTGGGCGCCGTGGGTATCGCTGCCTTCGGTGCTGGTCCAGCCGTCGGAGGAGGAGGCGGCAGCATGGGACCGGGAGGCGCCTTGACCACCTTGGTCAAGTCAGCGACCTCCCGCCACAGGTCATCCATCTGCTTTCTGGAAGCAGCGAGCTCCGCCTCCAGGCTCGTCACCTGCTTCCGGAGCCTCGCCTCCTCCTTGGTGACGCTCCGCGCGAGGAGCTTGTTGAGGGAAGATTGGGCTTCATCCACCAGTGAAGCCACAATCTTCTTCCTCCCCGCCACGTTCCTGTTGCCCCGCATGGCCGCGTTCATGCGGGCAAAAACGCTCACCAACTCCCGCGCGGCCGGCCCACCGATTTCCCGGCGACTTCGCTGGGACAGTTGGACCGAGGTCGGAGGAGGAGTTGGCGGCCGCCTTCTGTACGCGTCGAGACGCGTACGCACCGTCTTGACCGGCACCTCCTCCTCCGAATCGCTGGAGAGGAGGGACCCCCACCCGGAGCAGCTGGTGCTACGGTCGCGCGGCGGCCCCCCCTTCTCCTCGAGGGTCCTCTTCTTCGTCGCAGAAGAGCGGCCCTTCTTCTTCACACTGCTGGGAGCTGACCCATCGTCAGTCCCAGCAGCATCAGTTCCTTGGGGCGTCGACATCGCGCTGCAACTAGGCAGCGCGGCGCGAGCCCCCAAATCGATAGGCATCGGAATCAATAGTTCGTGCATCATGTCGTCGGTTGACACTGCCCGGGAAAGGGCAGTGTCGGGACCGGAGGTCTCTTCGGGCTTATCCATATCAGGAACACAAAATCTCAAAGAATTTGGCCAATCGCAAGTACAGACTAGGACGTTCGGTCACCCAACTTGCCACTGCGTTACCGTGGTCAAGTTGGGGTCCAGGGCGGACGGCGAGGACGTAGTCACTAATCACTTGGGGCCCCGCCCCTACTTAAACTATTAGAAAAAATATAACTAAGGAAAATAATTTTTCAGGGCTAGTAGTAAAAAAAAAACGAAGAAATTCAAAGGGTAGTAGTGCTTGCTTGCAAAGCTTGATTCATTTATAGCTTTTTAAAATTTTAAATTTTCAAAGCTCCCATCCAACATAGTCTTATTACACTGTGCGCACATAACAGCGGCTGGTTGCCACGCAACCGTTACTATGGTTTCGTATATTGTTACACTTTCTTATCACATACATATTTCTTACAACATCAAGCCCGATGAGCATGACGTTGGAAGAATATCTTGTCAATTACCAATGATTTAGCTGAAAATGTCGATCACGTGACGTTATCAAAAACAAAATCCTGTGATATCATTGGTTATCGACAAACTCTTTCAAGCGCTATGTTAAGGGGGCAGGAGTCGAAGTCACCTTGACTATTATATAGGCCTTACAAAGGGTAAAAATGGGAAAGTGAACGAGGAAAATGCAAATGTGAAAATTGACGTTGTGTTGGTTTCGATCGCAATAAAAATGTATTTATAAGGCAAAGTTTCTATTTCAAGTGTAGGAAGAGTAAAAACAATATAAGTAAATTGAACTTGGATAGAATTTTCTCTTCCGAACTTTTAGCGGCCAGTTTAGCGTAACGAGTTTTTACAGCCTTTACAACTTTGCAAGTTTTCATAGCAAAGTTCACAAGGTAGTTTTAGTACCAACTACAATTTTTGGATAAGTTTGTTCAACATCACAATGAGACTTGCGTAGATTTTTTCTTAGCGATGCGATATTCAACAGCCGATTTCTGAATTGAGAATTCGAAGTTGAGCATCCGTTGAGTACGCCAAATGTCAAAATTTAGGAACAAATTTTGACGTGCTCAACGGATACAACTTCAAATTTCTCAATTCAAAAACCGGACGTCAATAATTTTCAAATACTGAGTGAAATCAGGCGTTACCTGGCGAAAGTCCATGATAAAACACAGCCTATTATAACGGCTATAACGGCTGTTCTCTTTGAAACAGTCTTGATAATGCCTCGTGTAGAGGTGACACATATGTCGACGTTTATAACGTCTTGTTTGAAGCGAAATTTATGCTATTATTTTTAAAAATTAAACTTCATATTTACCATTGTTAATAATTTTGTTTAAAAATCCTTAACTTGAGTATTCCAGACACCTCGTTGTTTACTTTGTTTAGTGATTAATTGATTGTTAAACTTCTCATCCCAGCGTTAATACCACAAATGTGAAAGTTTTGATGTTTGTTTGTTTTTGCTCGCTCACGATAAGGATACTGAACCCATTTGGCCAAAATTCTGTCCATTAGCATAAACTAGTTTCCAATCTCTATTACATGGTTGTGTATACTTCAAATAACTCTTATCACATAGCAATGGTAAGTAAAATGTTTTAAAAAAAATGTTTTAAACTTTTTTAACTCTTATCACATAGGTTAAACTGCAGTAAATTAAACTATGAAGAAGTTTTCAAGGAAATTATCAATATCTTAAAATGTGAACTTTGTAATTCTGAGATAAGCTTTCCCATTGTCCTGAAAGGCGGAAAAGTTTTTAAAATAAATTTTGAATAAATTTTAATGATTTAAGAAATGCAATAGTGATATAAGTACCTATGCTGTATGTAATCGGTTTATGTATAGGTACTCGTATATGTTAGCCAGCAATACGGATAGGTACATTGTATCGACAGCAATTTCATCTCGTGGCAGAAGTTACTCCGAACCGAGCACAAACCCCGGTAATTGGTAGCATTGCGCGCGGATATTGCTTTTTGATACTGCGAGTATAAAACGACATTTTATTTTTATATTTAGGTGATATTTTATTACGTCAAAGATTTACAAAAACAATGACTTAAATAATATCAAGAGGGATGCATTAAACATCCTTAGAACAAAATTGTGACTGAATGTATGAATAGTAACAGCTTAAATATTTATGTAACTAATGGACACACGCGGTTCCTCCCGCGTTCAATTCGTTCCCTATTGCTGAAAATAATGCGATATACGGCCTATCATTAACCATTGAGGTAATCATCACTAAGTTTTTCGAAGATCGGCTCAGTCAAGACCACAGACAAGAGCAAAGATACTTATTTCTACTTAATAGTTTATAATTCCTTGAGTAATACACAAATCTAATATTAAATTACAATGAGTTATTATACTTCATTCGATAGCTATCTGACCTCACCTGACCCCATCACTAATGTAATTTGAAACAGCACGTAAATAGAATTCCATTATCTATAAGAATATGAAAATAATAAAAACTTTGTCCTGCCCGGTTAAAGTAATTTCTACTGCAGCAAGGTTTCTCTCACGCAGGCACAAAAAAGAAAGCACAGCTAAGATTTTTTTAAACATTTATTTCAGATACAACGTTACTAATAGGTATGACTCTATAATTAAATTTTGTTAGTACCAAATATTTGTCACAAAATGTTTACCTTGTAAATGTGTTAAAATTAAGTGCCTGTTTGTAATTCAAAATCAACGGCTTTACCTAAACATAATGAAAGTACTTATCTATAAACCAAACAATAGAATGTGGTGACCATCTAAAACGTATGTATGTCAACTTATTAAGATTCATTAGAAGTATTAATTGGAGCTTTCCGTGTTAGCCTGGTGTTGGCTTAATCAATTACAGCTTATCTTGACTGTTGTATTTTGTTTTCTCATCTATATATATAATACGCCAGTGAAGCCGCTTCTCCTCCTAAACTAAGAGTCGCACAGTCAAGTCTGGCACACCGTTGGAAAGGTCGTGGTCTCAAGTGGTGCGATAAGATTAGAAATTTGACAAAAAGTAAAAAAAAAAAAATATTACTTGCGCAGTTTGCGCTAAGGGTTGCTAGTTTTATTTATTTTCACTGAATGTTAATAAATACAATTAGAGCTATGTTAGTTATATGTAATGAATAAATAACGAAATGCATTAGTTTTCAACGGCCTTCCAAAAAAGGAGGTTTCTTTTTTTGTTTGTTACCTCATATCTTTGGGTAACACTTGGTGAACTAGGTGAACTGAGAAAATCCAGGCGAATCACAGGGTCAACCAATCAATTATTTATATTTATAAAAGACAAACATTATTTCATAAATGAGGTCCAAAATTAAAATCTTCTACACTTCCTATATCGCCACCAGTGAAGAAAAGTGGATAATTATTTTATTACAAATAAAAAAGTGAATAAAACAATATGATCAGAATAATTTATTGACACAAGTGGCGATCGTATTATTTTAGTGCAAGGTACGAGTTTGGGGGCGGGGCCCCAAGAGATTAGACTACGTCCTCGCCGTCCGCCCTGGACCCCAACTTGACCACGGTAACGCAGTGGCAAGTTGGGTGACCGAACGTCGACATCGAGAACTTGAGTGGCCAACACAGGAAGAAACTGCTTATCATGAATAAGCCAGAAGAGACCCCCGGTCCTGACACTGCCCTTCCCCGGGCAGTCTCAGCCGACGACTTACTGCATTATTCCCGGAACCTGATTATGCCTATCGATTTGGGGGCTCGCGTCACGCCGCCTAGTTGCAGCGCGACGTCGACGCCCCAAGGAAATGTTGCTGCTGGGACTGACGATGGGTCAGCTCCCAGTAGTGTGAGGGGTAAGGGCCCTTCTTCTTCGCAGAAGAGGACCCTCGAGAAGGGGGGGCTACCGCGCGACCGGAGCACTAGTTGCTCTGGGTGGGGGTCCCTCCTCTCCAGCGATTCGGAGGAGGAGGTGCCGGTGAAGACGGTGCGCACGCGTCTCGACGCCTACAGAAAGCGCCCGCCAACACCACCCCCGTCATCTGTGCCGTCCCTGCGCAGTCGCAGGGATATCGGTGTGCCGCCCGCGCGGGAGATAATGAGTATTTTCTCCCGCATGAACGCGGCCATGCGGGGGAGTAAAAACATGTCGGGGAGGAAGAAGATTGTGGCTTCACTGGTGGATGAAGCCCAATCCTCCCTCGACAAGCTCCTCGAGCGGAGCGTCACAGAGGAGGAGGCGAAGCTCCGCAAGCAGGTTGCGAGCCTGGAGGTGGAGCTCACTGCCTCCCGAAAGGAGATGGAAGATCTCCGTCGGGAGGTCGCTGAGCTGACCAAAGCGGTCAAGGCACCTCCAGGTCCCATGCCGCCTCCTCCTCTGACGGCTGGACCAGCGCCGAAGACGGCGCCTAGGACCGCGCCCACCATGGCGCCCGGCTCGCCGCCGAAGCCTGTACCGACTACGGTGCAGGTCCTGACGGCGATCGAGAGGCGCCTCGCGGTCCTGGAGGACCGGGCGTACCGCCCTCCGCTAGCGCGTCCCGCGGTTTCATACGCGGCGGCTGTCGGCGGTGCTCCCGCTCCGGGTCCAAGCGGCACACCCGCTGTCCGCCGCCCCGCTCCGCCCCCGTCCGCTTCAGCGAACCGGATGCCGGCCGAGACCGCGGCCCAGGCGCGGAAGGCCAAGGGGCGTGGTAAGAAGAGTGGCACCCCTGCCGCCTCGTCTTCCTCTAACGTCGCTCCCGTTGCTTCCTTACATCCCTCCAGACGGGAGGGATGGGAAGTAGTGGGAGCCAAGAAGAGGAAGACGAAGGCTGCCAAGAAAGCGGCCAAAGCCGCCGCGGCGAAGGCGCCGAAGAGGCCCCGCCCCCCTCGCTCCACCGCCGTCGTCCTGACGGTGACGACGGTAGGTGTGGAGAAAGGGGTGGGGTACGCCGACGTACTGAGGACCGTGAAGTCCTCAGTCAACCTCTCGGCCCTCGAAATACAAGGGGGGCTCCGGTGCAAGACGACACGCACCGGGGCTCGCCTCCTCGAGGTCTCCGGCGCCTCCAGCGGCCCTAAAGCTGACGCCCTAGCGGCTCAGCTTAGGGTCGCGCTGGACGAAGAAGCCGTCCGCGTCACCAGACCCACCAAATGCGCCGCATTGCGCATCACGGGTCTGGATGACGCGGCCACGACGGAGGAAGTTGTCTCCGCCGTCGTGGAGGCGGGCGGCTGCCCCCGTGACCAGGTGAAGGCTTCAGATATCTCCTTCGGCTCCACTGGTCACGGGATGACAGTCGTCCAGTGCCCCGTCGCGGCGGCACTGAAAGTGGCGGACGGACGAAGCCTCCTCGTAGGGGGCTTCCTAAAGGCGCAGGTGCACCTCCTTCGTGCCCGGGAAACCAGATGTTTCCGGTGCATGGTGGTGGGGCACGTCGGAGTGCAGTGTACAGCGGAAGTCACCGTGGGCGATCGGTGCTTCCGCTGCAGCCGGCCCGGTCACAAGGCAAGTGCCTGTGACGCCCCGCCTCGCTGCTTTAGATGCGAGGCGGAGGGCAAGACCGCGGATCACCGGGTCGGCAGCACAACCTGCGCCGCCTCGAAGCCAAAACCTCGTCCGTCCGCTGAGAGCGGTGGGGGTGCCGCCCTTGCGCGGCCAGTTGCTTCGCGGCGGGATGCGGTTATGGACGTCAATTAATGTCTGACGCCCGTATCCGTATCTTGCAAGTGAATTTGAACCACTGCCGTGCTGCTCAGGATCTTCTGTACCAGAGCATCCGGCAGTGGTCCATAAACTTGGCCGTGGTCGCCGAGCCGTACTACGTCCACCCGGGAAGCCCGGTGGACGAGGACGGCTCGGCCTGTTGTATCTTTGGGGGGTCCGCCGCAGACAACTCGCGCCTTGCGATCATTGCAAGGGGCCGCGGGTGTGTTGCGGCGGACTATGATGGGTTGGCAGTCGTGGCCACCTACATCTCGCCGAACATTGACGAGTCTCAGTTTGAGCTATGGCTCACTGAGCTCGACGTCGTCTTCGCTGCGTGCCGTCCTCGTCCTGTCCTGCTCCTGGGAGACTTCAACGCCTGGAGTGAGGCGTGGGGCTCCCGGGAAACCAGGGACAAGGGGAGGCTTCTTGAGGACTGGACCAGAACACGTGGTCTGGAGGTCCTCAACCGGGGGAATGTCGCCACCTTTTGGCGGCGGGGGGGGGAATCGATCGTGGACGTAACGTTCGCATCCCCTGACCTCGCCGCCCGTATTACAGGCTGGCGCGTGGAGGAGGGTGAGGAGACGCACTCGGATCATCGGTACATCCGGTTCGATGTCGTCCCCCCACCTGACCTCCCACAGCCGGTGGCAAATCCCCCGGATCCGCGTTGGGCACTTCACCATCTGGATCGGGAGGCTCTTCTGGAGGCATCCATCGTGCAGGCCTGGATTCCAGCGCCGGACCGGCCTGCCGATGTGGATGCCGAGGCGGAGTGGTTCAGGAGAGCCATGTCGCAAATCTGTGATGCGGCGATGCCTAGGGTTACACCCAGACCGGCCAGGAAGCAGGTGTACTGGTGGTCGCCGGAGATTGCAGAGCTGCGCGCAGCATGCATCTCCGCCCGCCGCCGGTACACCAGGTTTCGCCGGAGGCGTCGCCGCCCAGACGACGCGGCAGCCCGAGAGGCGGAGCTTTTTCAGGCATACAGGGAGGCTAAAGGTAATCTCCAGGAGACGATAAAGCGGGCCAAGACGGCGGCCCGCGAGGAGCTCCTGGAGACCCTGCAGCAGAACCCATGGGGGCGCCCGTACCTACAGGTCAGGGAGAAACTCCGACCTAGGGCGCCCCCACTGACCCAGAGTCTCCAGCCGCAGCAGCTGGAGCGGGTCATGGGCTCCCTGTTTCCGACGAGCGCGGAGGAGCACGTCCCTCCGCGCATGGCTCCGTCTCTGTCCGACGCGGATTGCACCAGCGAAGACGACGTACCCGAAGTCAGGGTGGGGGAGCTAGGTGCGGCAGTACTCCGGCTTAAACGCCGGAAAATCACTGCCCCCGGACCCGACGGCATTCCTGGCCGTGCATGGGTCCTGGCCCTCGAAGAACTCGGGCCTCGACTGATGGGGCTCTTTAGCGCATGCCTCGAAAGGGGCCAGTTTCCCAAGGTGTGGAGGACGGGGAAACTGGTCCTGATCCGTAAGGCGGGGCGGCCGGTGGACTCACCGTCCGGATACCGGCCGATCGTGTTGCTCGACGAGGTGTGTAAGCTCTTTGAGCGCATTATCGCGGAACGCCTCGTCGAGCATCTCACGAGTGTGGGGCCAGACCTGGCGGATAACCAGTTCGGTTTCCGTCGGGGACGCTCCACCGTGAGCGCGATCATGCGCGTGAAGAGCCTGACGGAGGAAGCAGTCTCGCAGGGCAAGGTGGTGGTGGCGGTGTCTCTTGACATCGCCAACGCGTTCAACACCTTGCCATGGAGCTGCGTTAGGGAGGCGCTCGTGTATCACGAAACGCCTCTCTACCTCCGTCGTATTGTCGGGGCCTATCTCTCGGAGAGGGCCATAGCTTTCCCCAGCTGGCTCGGGCCAGCTCGGCGAGATGTGTCGTGCGGTGTTCCGCAGGGGTCGGTCCTGGGGCCGCTTCTGTGGAACATCGGCTACGACTGGGTGCTGCGGGGTGCGTTGCCTAGGGGTGTCGGCGTAACGTGCTACGCCGACGATACCCTCGTCACGGCGCGGGGTGCAACGTACCAGGAGGCAGCACTCAAGGTCACGACGGGTGTTGCTCGAGTCGTGGGTCGGATACGGCAGCTGGGACTGGAGGTGGCCTTGCACAAGTCCGAGGTTCTGTGTTTTCACAGACCTCGGAACGGTCCACCAGAAGGTTCCAGCATAAATGTGGGAGGCGTTAGCATCGGCATCAAGCCCTCGATGAAGTACCTAGGGATCGTACTTGATAGCCGATGGAACTTCGGACCACATTTCCGAAGTTTGGTCCCCAAGGTGACGCAGGCATCGGTCGCGCTTTCGCGACTGATGCCCAACCTAAAGGGACCCAACGCCTCCTGCAGGAGACTGTACCTGGGGATCGTGCGGAGTATGGCCCTATACGGGGCTCCCGTATGGGCGGATAGGTTGGCGGTCAAGGGGAACGTGACTCTGTTAAACAGACCACTTAGAACCTTGGCCGTCAGAACCGTACGGGGGTACCGCACGATCTCCGGAGAGGCTGCATGTCTCCTAGCCGGGACCCCTCCATGGGACCTGGAAGCGAGAGCCCTTGCGTCATTGTTCCAATGGCGCAAGGAGGCGCTGGAGCGGGACCACAGGCCTGCGTCTCGAGAAATCGAGGACCAGCGGTCCCAACTCCGCCAGGATCTCATGGAGTCATGGAGGGTGCGACTTGAGCAACCCAAGGGGGGTGCCATCTTCATCGCGGCGGTGAGACCGATCATGGACGATTGGCTGCAGAGGCAGCATGGTGACCTCACGTACCGTGCGACGCAGATGGTTGCCGGGCATGGATGCTTCGGTAGCTATCTGTTTCGCATGCATCGTGAGGTCACACCCCGGTGTCAACACTGCGAGGTTTCCGACGACGACACCGCACTCCACACGTTGGTGGAGTGCTCAGCGTGGGCGAGTCAGCGCCGGGACCTCGTAGTGGGTCTGGGCGTGGATACCCTCTCGCTGGGGACCATGCTTCAAGCCATGGTATCCAGCGGGAGTAGGTGGAACGCGGCCGTGTCCTTCTGCGAGCAAGTCATGCTCGCGAAGGAGGCGGCCGGGAGGGAGAGGGAGCGTACCCTCCCCGCCGAGTTCCGTAGTCGGCGGCCAGGCCGCCCCAGACTACGCGACTACGCCCAAGACTATCGTCCTCCATGATCGGGGCCTGAGGACGGCGGGATCGCCACCCACCGTCCTTACAGAAGCAGGCTAGAAGGGTTGCGTGCTGCGGGGCCTTTGCCCCATAGCACGCAACCAGATTCACTCACTGACGCGGGATAAAACCCGACCCCAATGACGCGGGATTCTCGTCCCGACCAAACACCCGCAGAGACCACAGGGGTGGTCAAAGTCCGCCGGGCGCCACTGGACATACCCTCTGCTAGTAACCAGGGACGCCCGGCAACGGACGTTAGAGCGGCCGCGGCCTTGGGCCG